>KL260004.1:28832-62067 GCA_000699545.1 Podiceps cristatus | reverse complement strand
CCAAAACATTCTATGATTCTATGATTATAAAATAAATTGGAAAAACATCACCTACAAGGAGGGTCAAGTTATAAAAAGACAAGGATTTCTCTGAATTGCACTCTCAAAGGAACCAAAAAGGCAAGACAAGGAGAAGAAATGAGGAAGAGGTGCTCAGAAAAATGGTATGTTCCCAAGCTAGGCAGTAAAGAAATCTCAAAGACCCTTAGGGCTGGTGGGGAAGGGGATTTGAAGCCTGAGAAGAGGTAGGGATTTTGTAGTTCTTTGATGTGTCACATCTTTTTTTGTGTTATTTATGTATAAAACATAATGGAGTTAGAAATCCTTTTATGGTATCTTGACATTGTTTTTTCATATATATTATTTTCCTCAGGGAAAAAAATATTTCTCTGATTTGGATGTTCTATGTTGCACTTGGTGAGAAAACCCCTGCCCCGTATTCTTCTTTAGGTATATGTTTAAGTGAAACAGGAGGAACATCATGCAACACAGATGAGGGCAGTGAACTCAGATGCAAGGGCCAGTGGGAGGTGGAGCTGTGGGTGTATTCCAGAAACAGTAAAGCAGGGAAGAAGGAAAAAGAAAAAGGGCACAAGCTGAATGAAATGTCAGGCCGGTCCCAAAAGCAAGCCCTTGGACAGTGTGTCTGGTCAGGCACCTACATAAAAATTTTGAGATAAATTGCTCTTATCTTTCTAAAAAAAAAAAAAAAAAAAATCTGTTTTAAACATCATGCATCCAAGGGGCAGATTTTTTACATAATTTCTGTAAATTAACATGAATATACATTAAAAAATAAGGAAAACTGAGTGAAATCAACTTTTCTAGGTGGAAACAGCTTGCCGAAATACAAAATTTTAGCTGAAAGCACAGACCACAGTACAGTGTACCATACAGACAATTTCCCAATGAGGGAGAAAAAACATTTACAAGATGAGGATGACCAGGTGGTTTATGGAAGTTATTCAAAGATACTTTGAAGTGGTACATGACTGTCTATTCAAAAAGTATGCATGAGGTTCCCACAACCCTGAGGAACTTGAGCAGTTACAGTTACAAGGAATTACTGTTAGCAGAAGTTTGTTTTGAGCATGAATAAAAATAAGGGTGCTACTTACACATGCTAAAAGGCTTCCTTGTACAGTTGCTTGAAGAAGCACAGCAGCTGTGCCCGTTAGAAAAGAGCATGAAGTGGCTCCAACACATGGCTCCTGGCTCTAAAAAAATCCACCAGGCATCCCTGTCCCTGTCAGGTTCTCAGTATGTGCAACGTTACTGAGCATCCCACCCTCACAGACTGACCTGGCCCACCGAAAAGAGAACGACTGGCTACAATATCTAAGAAAACTTTCCCCTGGAGATAGTAGGTGCGGTATTTGGGTTCCGGCCCTTTCTGTCATCTTCTCTCCTTAAGAAAAAAAATACAAAAAAATGGAAAACATATGTGGAAAAGCTTTGTTTTCTTAAACATTGAAAAAGTCTTTATTTCCAGTCCACTGACTTTCGTGAACTACATTCATCATGAGCTTCCTTGGTTTAATAACCTGGTTTGTACTTCATCCCACATCCCTAATAAACACTGTGAAAATTGAACTGCCTGGGTTAAAGCTATATGTCCCCAGCAAGTCAAATTTGAGAACAAAACCATTCAAAGAGTATAATTAAATCACTAGGACTTATTCTGTGAAACAACAGCCTGTCAGCTAATAGTTCACAAATTATTAATAAAGTATGTGATCTTAAAACATGAGAGGCACCACCTACCATATTATTCATTAGTCTTTAAAAACTAAAAGTTTAAATTATTACAGCTAAAACCAAATAACAGCTTTTATTGAGATATGTTTAAAGTCAGAAGGTGACAGGTCAGGTCAGTAAGTTATAGCATGTGTTCTCCTGCAACGCTTTCCACCATGCCCTCTGTTTAAATACACATTGATCTCCAGTTTTGTAAGAAATTAGTTCAGTACCCAGCCCAGGCTCCATAAAAAGGAACAAAGCTCTCTGCTAGTGTCAGGTATGTATCACTCCCCGCTACCAACCGGCTTTCACTGTGCCATGCCGTCAGAGCTCTCATCCTGGTTAAAGCTAACTGACATCGGCTTTTCAACCTAGGTAGCAGGGGCATTTCCATTTAGATCAGGAGGATCCCTCATCCCTGACATTCTGCAGGTCTTAGAGGATGGAGCCAACTGCACAGTGACAACAAACTTGGGGGTCCATGGAGTCAGCTAGCTGCTATAATATCTCGGACGACAATGTCTTTATTATCAAGCCTCTACCCTAGATCCGTGTGTCCTACTTTAGCACTGCATAGCAGTGGAAGACCATTGTGACTCCGTTACAGTTGGACCTTTGGCATAGAAACATTTTTCACTAATTTTATTTCTAGGACAGCGAAGCTGTCATTCCAGACTACTTAACTGTAATTATCATTTTTATAACAGCGAGTTTTGCAGGCAACAGATTTTACCATATCTGTGAATGTGCAAGTCATAATTATATATTGAAGCTTATTAAATCAACACCTCACATCCAATAAAATGGCTAAGCACAGAACATTGATAACCCATCCTTCAAAGCCTTATTAAATTATTTTCACAAAATTTGGAACATTTTATGAGCCAGTCCCTTTTTTTTTTTTTTTTTTTTTTGTCATTTTTGGGTTATGGTGGAGGTTTTTTTGGCAAAGCAGTTGCCTAGCACAGTGAGTTATGATTAGGTATATGCAGCTGGAATGTTTACTGCATGTTTGCACCTGCATGTTGAGTAATAAGACCCAAGAGATTTGATGAACCCAAAAAAATCACTCGGAAAGAAAAAGGAGGACGGAGGATTGGAGAATGGTGAGCAAAAGAGGGTGGGTGGGACACTACAGGCTTGTCTTCTTAAGGGGGATCCAGAACCACGTGTGCATTCAGGTTCACAGCAATGACCTAAATATGAGCAGTCTTTATTAATGCCAGTCTGTATTCATACCTCCCATATTATTTAAACATGAAGTAAAGAAAGATATTTTTGTGTTTCTTGCTAACAGGAAGTCTTCCAAAGATGGTTACTGAAAATGCATATTATTATCCTGAGGCACCACAACATCCATATTAATCTCTCAAGAGAGGTCTTGGGAGGGCTGTTCTATGATTATATAAGATGGTTTTGAATATCTTCACAAGATAACAAACAGTGTCAGCTTTGCCCACTGCTTTCATTACTAAGTTATCAAAAATTTAGTATATCCCTTGTTGACATGGTTTTGAATAAAACACATTTCCTGAATTATAGGTCAGACTGGCAAGAGAGTATATATAGTCACATTGTTTCACAGTACATTTCCTATGAAAGTTGTGTATAAAGTATTAGAATACCACAGCACTGTCTTAAGTATAAAGACAGAGGGTGTAAAAAATAAAAAAAAAACCCACAACAAACTGTACAACAGTACGTTTTGCCTTATGATCACCTTTAGGAAGCCACTTCACTGTGTGTAGTTAGTAACCAGATGGAGGAGCCAAGAGTCTGTTCTTACAACTGGCATGCAAAAAACCCCAACATTTCTACAGCTATGGGAATAAAATAAGAGCACTAAGTAATCTGAATGTATTGTCCTTTTCTGTGCTTTGATATTCAAGACCAAATTAATATTCTGGTCAGATCCTGAGAGTCTAAATCACTCTGCAGCAAGGCACCAAGCAATTCCTGATAAAACTCTTAAAAGTGATTATTGAAAATGGCCATTTTGGACAATTATTCCCAAGAAAGCTGTGTTTTGCAGTGAGGATGACCAAATTCTCAGCTCAATTTGAAAGGCTAAATGTGTAAATAGATTGCACTAAAATCAATACTATGTAAACATTTAGCAGCTTAAGTCAAAACCTACAAGTTGGCTAAGATCTTTTGAAGATCAGCTGAAAAGTCCATTTTTGGCTATTTAAATACATGTTTTATGACATAGCCTTATTCAGGCATCTGACAGAAAAATTACTTTGCAATCACCTGTCTCATTCAGTGGAGAGGCATTACTTAATTAACGAACTTAGACTTCCCATCGTTGTATAAAATGTGTTATAAATAGATCGTAAGGCCACACAACTCAAACTGTTCTTGACAGAGTTATTTCTCTCCTCGCAGGTGTTTAAGCACTGCCACTGTCGCGAACTCCCCCATTTTAGGGAGGCTTCCAAGGTCACATTACTGCAGCTCTCCTGGCACCCCTGAAGCTGCCTTTCCTGATCACACACAACGGGTTGTGTGGGTGCTCCTTAAAGCACAATCTGACTTGTGAGCTTTCCCCACCCCAAATGCCATGGGGAGTCCCCAGAGCCCTTACAGCACAGACAACCTGCACATCTAACTGCGGGTGGGGGAGCATCTCCTGCATCTCAAAGACTTGATGTTAGCCAACACTTATTCCACAAAGCAGCACCTCCTTACCACATGCTTGCCTGTGACTTTGCACCCCTGACACGTTCTTTTATGTGTATGCTCTACTTTACTTAAAATATGGAGCCAAAACACCCAGACAAGTCTGCTAGCAGACTACAGCTTGGAGAAAAGTTGGAGTGGGGTGGAAGCCTATTTGCTCCTCTCCACATGGTCTGATTACACAAGAAAACTCAGTTTCAGAAAGGCCATTCAGAATAGCCACGTCTTTGTGAAGACTGTGAAGCTGGGAAATACTCATACGGGTGAATTGTGCCATCACCAAACAAAAACTCAAGAGGGTCCCAATCAGGCTAAAGGTATCAATTCTTATTTGAAAGGAAAAGCACTCCTGATGCTCCAGAAAATCTTTTGGATTCATGACTCCTGTGGTCATGCACTACAGCATCTTTTGGCAGAAGAGAAAAATACAGAGGCTTCATAGTCTACCAGGCAGAGAAAACATGACAAAAAGACTGTAGCATAGAAATGCCCATTATACTTATAAAGCTGAGGCAGGGACTGATAGTAGCCAGAATTACACTGAAAGTAAGGCTAGGATTGCTTCCTGATGGCAATAAGACTCCTCCTGCTAGGGCAGACTGTATATTAGTTTTGTGACTCCAGCTGGCCCCTCACCTGGCTCTTGACTGCAGGTCAAAACCTGCAAACTTTTGGCCATCACTTCTTCGTGGTTCAAAAAGAAATCTTCATGTAGCTGCTGGACACCTTTCTCTGAGAGGCAGCTGGGCTGCCCTTCCCAGGGCTGGATAGTGTCCTTATTCCTTGTACTCAGCAACAAGCAGCAAAAACCCTGCCATGGGCTGAAGTCGATGCAGCATTGGTCAGTGCAGGCTGGCTTTTAGGGTTTATTCCTTACTAAAAGAATCATAGAATCAATACAGTTGGAAAAAACCTCTAAGATCATCAGGTCCAAATGTCAACCCAACACCACCACACCTACAAAACCATGTCCCAAAGTGCCACCTCTACATGATTTATGAACACCTCCAGGGATGGTGACTCCACCACTTCCCGGGGCAGCCTGTTCCAATGCTTGACCACTCTTTCAGTGAAGAAATTTTTCCTAATATCTAATCTAAAACTTCCCTAGCATAACTGGAGGCCATTTCCTCCTATCCTATTACTAGTTACTTGGGATAAGAGAGTGACACCTACCTCTGTACAACCTCCCTTCAGGTAGCTGTAGAGAGCGATGAGGTCTCTCCTCAGCCTCCTCTTCTCCAGGCTAAACAACCCCAGTTCCCTCAGCCGCTCCTCACAGCAATTGTGCCTCAGACCCTGCACCAGCTTCGTTGCCCTTCTCTGGACACGCTCCAGCACCTCAATGTCTTTGTTCTAGTGAGGGGCCCAAAACTGAAGACAGTACTTAAGGTGCGGCCTCACCGGTGCGGAGTAGAGGGACAATCCCTTCCCTAGTCCTGCTAGCCACACTGTTTCTGATACAAGCCAGGATGCTGTTGGCCTTCTTGGCCACCTGGGCACACTGCTGGCTCATGTTTAGCCAGCTGTCAAACAGCATCCCCAGGTCATTTTCTGCTGGGCACCTTTCCAGCATCTCCTCTCCAAGCCTGTAGTGTTGCTTGGGTTTGTGACTGAGGTGGAGGACCCAGCAATTGGCCATGTTAAACCTCATAAAATTGATCTCGGCCCATCGATCCAGCCTGCCCAGGTCCCTTTGCAGAGCCTTCCTACCTTCAACTAGATTGACACTTCCACCCAATTTGGTGTCATCTCAAATTTACTGAGGGTGCACTCAATCCCCTCATCCAGGTCATTGAGAAAGATATTAGACTGGCCCCAAAACTGAGCCCTGGGGTCACCACTTGTGACCAGCTGCCAATGGGATTTAACTCCATTCACCACAACTCTTTGGGCTCAGCTATCCAGGCATTTTTTTTACCCAGCGAAGAGTACATCCATCCAAGCCGTAAGCCGCCAGGTTCTCTAGGAGAATGCTGTGGGAGACAGTATCAAAGGCTTTACTAAAGTCCAAGTAGATAACATCCACAGCCTTTCCCTCATTCACTAGGCAGGTCACCTGGTCACAGAAGGAGATCAGTTTGGTCAAGCAGGACCTGCCTTTCATGAATCTATATTGGCTGGGCCTGATCCCCTGGTTGTCCTGCACATGCCCGGTGAGTGCACACAAGATAAAACACTTCATAATCTTCCCTGGTACCGAGATCAGGCTGACAGGTGTGCACTTCCCCGGATCCTCCTTCTGGCCCTTCTTGTAGATGGGCGTCACATTGGCAGGCATCCAGTTGTCTGGTACCTCCCCTGTTAACCAGGACTGCTGATAAATGATGGAGAGTGTCATGGCAAGCTCCTCCACCAGATCCCTAGGTACTCTTGGGTGGATCCCATCTGGCCCCATAGACTTGTGAGTATCCAGGTAGTGTAGCAGGTCATTAAGTGCTTCCTCCTGGATTATGGGGGGTTTATTAATCTCTCTGTCCCTGTCTTCCAGGTCAGGGGGCTGAATATCCTGGGAGTAACTGGTCCAACTATTAAAGGCTGAGGCAAAGAAGACATTAAGCACCTCAGCCTTTTCTTTATCCTTGGTGGCCATGTTCCCCTCCACATCCCATAAAGGAGGGAGATTCTCCTTGGCTCTCTTTTTGTTGTTAATGTATTTGTAAAACCATTTTTTGTTATCCCTTACAACAGTGATTGAGTTCTAGCTTGGCTTTTGCCTTTCTAATTTTCTCTCAGCATCACCTAACAAGGCCCCAGCACTCTTCATGAGTTGCCTGCCCCTTCTTCCAAAATTGGTAAGCTCTCCTCTTTTCCTGAGTTGTAGCAAAAGCTCCCTGTTCAACCAAGCCAGTCAAGTTCTCCGACAGTTCATCTTACGGCATCTGGGGTGCTCTTCATGAGTGGCCGGCCCCTTCTCCCAGAAGTGGTACGCTCTCCTTTTTTTTTTTTTTTTTTTCCTGAGTTGTAGCAAAAGCTCCCTGTTCAACCAAGCCAGTCAAGTTCTCCGACAGTTCATCTTACGGCATCTGGGGATGGCCTGCTTCTGTGCCTTTAAGACTTCCTTCTTGAAAAATGTCCAGCCTTCTGGACCCCTTTGCCCTTCAGGACTGTCTCCCAAGGGACTCTCTTAACCAGGGTCCTGAACAGGCCAAAGTCTGTCCTACAGAAATCCATGGTAGTGGTTGTACTGACCCCCCTCCTAACTTCACCAAGAATTGAGAACTTTATCATTTCATGATTGCTGAGTCCAGGACAGCCTCCGACTACCACATCTCCCACCAGTCCTTCTCTATTTGTAAACACGTGTTAGCAATTGTGAGACTTCCGCCAGCCACTTGTAGAATGCCTCATCAACCTCCTCATCCTGGTTGGGCAGTCTATAACAGATTCCAAGCAGGATATCTGCCTTGTTGGCCTCCCCCCTCATCCTTACCCACAAGCACTCAACCTGGTTGACACAATCATTGAGCTCTATACAGTCAAAACACTCCCCCACATACAGAGCCATCCCACCAACTCTCCTTCTTTGCCTATCCCTTCTGAAGAGCTTATAGCCATCCACTGCAGCACTCCAGTCATGAGAATCATCCCACCATGTTTCTGTGATGGCTACTAACCACCCCACCATGTTTCTGTGATGGCTACTAAGTCATAGCCATCCTGCTGCACAATGGCTTCCAGCTCCTCCTGTTTGTTGCCCACGCTGCGTGAGTTGGGCGGGTGCAGTTGAGCTGGGCTATGGATTTCACCCCCAATGTTGGCATACCACCCCTAGGCTCATCTCTAGTGAACCTGGTTATACCCCCTTCCCCCTTTGAACCTAGTTTAAAGGCCTCTCGATGAGACCTGCTAACTCATGTGCAGGAATCCTTTTCCCCCTTCCCAGCCAAACTCCATCTCTTGGCAGCAGGCCTGGTGCCATGTAAACTTCCCCGTGATCAAAAAAAACCAAAGTTCCACCAATGACACCAGCCTCTGAGCCACATCTTAATCAGATGAGCTCTCCCATTCCTCTCAGTCCCTGCCACTGACAGGATTGAGGAAAACACTACCTGTGCTCCCAATCTTTCAACCAATTGCCCCGGTTCCCTGAAGTCCCTTTTGATCACTTTTGGACTTCTTTCAGCAACCTTATCACCTCCAACCTGGATAACCAATAGTGGGTAGTAAATATTGTTCCTCTCTTCTTTTGCATGTGTGACACAAAATTTGTGCACAAGGTTTTTTGTATAAACAATAAATTATTTTGCTTAAATAGAAAAGATATCATAAAGACAGAGCAATTTGCTTGACTATACAAAGAACTATTTCATAAAAGTGCCATTACAGGGCCCTGACTGAAATTACTCTCAGCTTACACGATTGTAAATGAGAAGGTGATTTTAGCAGCTGTGAAAACTGCACACAGATGATGCATAGGCAGATGCATCTCAACTTTAAATCTGTGATGCTTCCACTAGCAGTTGGTGACTGGCTAAACACCAACTACATGATTTCTATTTAAGGAGTTCTGCTACCATCATTTTTGGTCTGATGACTGTGGAAATAATTAGCAAGCCCTCATAAATGCTGTTTATAAGTGCTGACAAATCCTGAAGTATACAGTAAGTCTCTTAAAAAAAGGAAAATACATAATGAATAATGATCACCTACAATATGAATTATAGATTCTGTGCAAGTTAGCCTGATTCACGATTATGCAGTGCTTAAGGGTCTGCTGCTACATTTACATTTTTACCATGAGTCTCTTTTGGTTTGTATCATCTTGAAATATAGATTAAAACTCTACAGCCAGATGATTAATTAAGCCTAAAAAAGCACTGCGTGCCTCATCTCCATGTACTGAAAATGAATGCAGTGCAGTTTTTACCCCAGATGAATATCCAGCTCTGAATTTCAGTGAGACCCTAAGACTTCAGGACTGAAGCTTTTATTTACACAAAAAGTAGACTTCCTGGAACATTGGTTCTGTAATTTATTTTTTCTGGGTGAGAGAACAAATGTAACTGTATTTTGATATGAAGTCAATATGTTTCACAAATTCTTTAAATGCAACCTTTCATCCGCAAAAACCCACCAAATTGTGAATTGCTTAGTGGAAATCTCAGTGGAGGATAGGAGACTTAGGCACAAAAAATTAACCAATCTCTGCCCAAAGTGTGTCGTACTGAAAAGTTTCACAGGGGAATCGAGAGAAACTGACTGTGCGTATCTACCTGAGCTGTCTGACTGCAAAAGCTGGTAAGAACAGCTATGCTGCCTAGCACAGGAATAGTTTTTTAATCACTTTTGGAGAACTGAGTAATGTAGCTGAATAGTGAAGCAGCGATATGTGTTTTCCAACACCTTGTTTGTGCAGGGAAAAGCTGTCTTCCAATAAATTATCCAAAATGTAACTGCTAAACTATTAAAGTTTGAAACTATGTGTACTGTAATCGGGAATTATGTTTCTCATCTGTTTGAACAGCTGCAGTCCAACTCTGTCATCCTCTAAAATGCCTGTTCAAAACAGCAAATGAAGATAACTATGTCCAGTAATCCTTTCACAGTTCTGGGGCAGTGTGTCAAAGAAATCTAGATGTTTCCTAAATATAGAAAAACCTGTTTAAGTACACCTTGCAGAAAGTGTGTGCAGAAAAAAAGATACCTCCAACTTCTGCAAGTCTTTCCGATGTAGCTTTTAGCTTGACAGCTGCCTCATTCATGTCAAAGGCTTCGTGAAATGTCTTCAATAATTTATCAAGGTTAAAGATTTTCTCTAAACAAATAAAACTTCAGTGGAATTATTTAGATACTTAGTCTGCCTTTCAACATGAAAGATTAAATAAGCTGTAGCATTTTGCAATTTTAATTTATGGTCCATTTTCCAGCATCTTCCCATTAGTTTCATTTTTAGGAGAATCAAACATTAATATAGAAATCATGTGATCAGCAGTTCTATGTAATGTACTGTTTTACCCTCAGTCATTGCCAAGGAAATAGCACTAAACTTAGAAACAATTGCAGTGCTGCAGTCTTTGAACCAGAAACAACTACAGTTGTTATACAATAACATGCTTAGTTAAGGCAATCCCTAAACCACCTTATTTATATGGATATTAAAGGAATTCAATCTAAAATTGCCAGATATAACTCATTGGGATTCCCCTTTCAGTGAGTAGTTGTTTGGTTTTGGTTTTGACATATTCAAAAGGATATTAATTATGTGGTAAATATATAATTGAGTTTTTCCAGGCCCAGGACCTTCAATAATGTGTTTTGGACATTCTGTAATGTGCTTTTGACTATGTCTTGAACTTCCTTATATAAGAATTTCTGTGTCTGATAGGTATTCCAAGTTTCAGACATGTTGAGAAGTTCAATATCTAAATAAAAATATGAAAAACTAATTTAAAACTAACATAGAAGATTAAAACTTTTTAACAATTTATAACTTGTCTGCAAAAAAAGAGATAATTGACAGAATGTTAAGAAAGACATCGTACATTGTTTATTTTGAATTCACCTGTCAAGATTTCACCAGTGCTACACAGATGTCCACAAAACCTTTTTCTATATGCAATATAAAGTACATCAATACCACCGTTACCAAATCACATACACAAAATTTAAGAACACCTATGTAACACTGATTAATTATGATGCAGTCTTAAATTTCTTGCCTATACTAATGTTTTTTCAGAACAATGACTTATAACGATATAACTATAATGTAGCTCTACCTACCTAAAATAAAAATACCCTGCCTGTAGGACTCTCCCTCCCATGTGGTAGACATGGAACTGATGTGATGCGTGAGACAGGGGATTCCAGCCAGAGTAAGGATCGTTTCAAGATTAAGGAATTTAAATAATGCCTTGGGGAAGCATCTGCCTCTTCTATATTACGTGGTGGAATATATGTCATTTACACCGAGCATGTCAAAAAGCGGGCACTAGCTTTCTCTCTGTTTATGGATATTTAACTTATATTTTTATAGGAAAGCTGGCTCATCCTCACTGCTTTTGGAATCAATGGAAACTGTGTGTTCAGAATATCAACAGGCTCATTGTCTGGAAATCCAGGCTGTGGACATTCACAAATAAATGGCAATTCTTGATTTCACAGTCAGTAAACTAAATAATTAAGGCTTGTGATATGCTTAGATACTACAATGGGCATGATTTAAAACAGAATGAAAAAAAAAAAAATAAATCCATGAGGAAACAATTGTGTTGCTAAAGAGTTTGAACACTATGCAGTAAATGAATACAAGCTGCTCACTGAAGAGGGAAAGCGTGGCCCCTCCGTCCAGCCGGTCTGCCTGTCCTGGGGCAGCAAAAAGGGAATAAGTGGGTCAGGGGATCTGCCAGGGGATCAGGCAGAGGCACCTGGCTCTCAGAAAAACTCTATTCCTGCACTGAACAGAAGAGAAAAAAATAAAATATTGAGCAGTTGCTTCTGACCTGAGCACTGTCCATTCTGTGCACCAAATCGAGCCTACACTAGTGCCTCTGGAGCTTCATGTAGGCAGAAAAGGTGCCGAAACAAAGATGCTCAGGAAAGTGTCACACTGACGTTGCTAACAAGAGCATATGCACATTTTCCATCTTTGGTCATTCCAAGCTCATCTTTTCAGTGTCACTCCCAGGCTTTTAAAAGCCAGATCCCCAGATGCCATCATCTAGGATCATACTGACACCAGCGTGAGTCAACAGAAGGGTTCGAACCTTCGGCTCCGCTAAGGAGATTGCAGTCATTTTAGCTAATGGAATAATGGATAGCAATCTTAGGTTGTCATTCTCAGTCTGAATCAGTGCTAGAGATATTTGTGACAGCAGAGAAATGATCATTCCTAGTTCTTTTCTATGCACTCGATTGAAGCGTGCTCTCTTAAAAGCCTCAATTCTCCCTGCCAATTTCCCATTCTCTCCACTTCTCTCCAAACTGCCTTTTTTCTCAGCCTTGTGTCTTAGCTATCTCATGGTCCTCATTTCATGCTCCTTTCCTCTCAGTCACAATCTTTGCTCTGTAAACCCCAGTTCAAATCACCTACAGATTGCATCTGAACTGCGTTTTTTCACAGTCCTATAAGCAAACCCAATTTGGATAGAATTTCAGAAGAACAAGCAGAAAGCAAACACCATATCAACTTTCAGGTAGTTTGTAGACAAGAAGTAATTTTTTTTTCCCCTTTTTTTCCTCCATAGGGGCCAAACTTAGTGTTTTTCTTAGCCTTACAATTAGTTTTAGCTGAAATATTTCCAAGCTTTTTAAACTATTCAGAATCATCGAAACATCATTTAAAATTATCAGTCCAAACAGCTGAATGCCAGGAAAGCTTGAGTTGAGTGAAAAAATGTTTATACTACAGAGAATAATTAGCGTGGCTTCTTGAAATTCGACACCAGTTTCTGTGTTAACAGTAAATGCAAAAAAACATCAAGACAAAAATGAATGCATATGTGAATGTGTTTATGTTGAAAGTTCTGGAGCTGTCTTAGTAAAGAATTTTGTAAAATTTACTTTGACCAAATTTATTTCCATTCATCCATGAAGGTCCAAGTCCTATGAATTTCAGGGATTTTGGACAATTTACAGAGAAAAAAAAAAAAAAAAAAAAAAAGTTGATCAGGCCAATAGCACTTGGGCCATTTTTATCGCAGTTTAATTATCATAAGATGTGATACACCCAATAAGTTATATAGTTATATTCTAAGTTACTTCTATAAGTTATATAACTATCAATTATACGATGTAGAAAGATGCTCTCCATGCCTTCTTCCTAACCCTACATATATCTCTCTTTGAATTGATTAAACCTACCATCTCATTTTTCTTGTTATCACACAACTGCTTTCTAGGTTGTAAACTTTCTTGGACAGAAACCATCTTATTGCTTTGAGCGGTACCTATGTAACTTTCAGGTGAGTGTGTTCATGTTCTACTGCAAATCTGCATTTCAATAATAAAAGTTATAATTAGACAAATAATAATAGAAAGACAGATTGCAGATCCCTTACTCACAGTGCTGAGCTATTACTCATGTGAGCTGCTCCATGAAATCAGTCACCAACTGCATGACTCGTATGAAAAACTGAGCAGTTAGGACTCCAATCTGGTCCGTTATCATTATGTAATGTTGCACATTTGTGTAAATTGTTCTTATTCAGAGGTCTCTTCAGTGCAAATGTCTCTTTGAATATACCCTGCTGCAGTAATAGATTAACTTCCAAACTGCAACACCCAGCAGGAGACAGCGCAGCAGCTAGTATCAGGGGATGTATACAGTAGCTAATTCATTCTAATGTTTTTTTAAGTTTAATCATCCAGGCCATCAACATCCAAATATTTAAGTGTAAGCTTCAGCCTTTCCAAGGGATCTGCAAACCTGTGACAAATGGCAACGTGACCGTTCTAGTCTTCCCAAATTGCACATGGTATGTCTTCAAGTTATACTGATACCTTTTTCCAAGCCCCGTTCCCACGTTCCTGGGAGAGAAGCTGGCATGCTGGATGGAAATGTGGGCTGGTTTAGGACACGAACTACAATAGCTTAGACTATCCATGTAAATATTGTCACTTAGTCATGCAGACAGATATGAACACTTTCTCTCTCCTGTTCCCTGCTGACTGATACTTCTATGTTCATGGTGGCACCCCTTCCTGCCCTGCTCCAAGAGATCTATGGCCATGCTGTCAGCTATGGCCATCACCCTCACAGCCCTCTGTGGTTATTCCTGGTCATAAATACTCTTCCTCAAATGTTGCTGATGGATCAATATTTTTATGAGTTTGAAAATTGCAAGAATGTATTTAAAAAGCAATTTATTTTCAAACAGGAAATGGCAGAGCTAGTTAATTCAACAGGATGAATTAATCAATTGGCATTAAAAAGGATGCTTTTCACAATAGAAAGTGGTCATCAGTCATTTTATTTTATTTTTCATAATTGCTTGAAAATAAATGCTTTGTCTGTCATAGGCTTCTTTGGAAAGAAGTCATGAGTCAGACTATGGAGGGATTTTTCAAGAGGAGCTTAACCTGCTGGATGGCTTTTTGGGCAGTGATTCATGCTTGCCCACACAGTGCAGAGCAAGAGCATCTCATCATTTTGGACTTTCAGTTTCTACTACAGCTAACACATGAATGTGCTTTACACTTCCTTATAATGGTGTCTATTCTCACAGAAATTGAACCATTATTCTATGAATACTGTGCAAATGCCCATTTATGTCTGATCGAGAAATAGTGAAAAATGGCCAGGGATGAGGAATCAGTCTGTAAATGGTGAATTTTCTTTTCATTTTTAGGTACTGATTTTTATTTTTTTTCCTTTCCCTGAAATTAGTCACTAAAACAGAATTCTTTTTTGGTTGTGTTCTTTGGGATTTTCTCTGTTCCTTTCTTTTTCACTTACACTAGTAATTACAGTCAGCTAGATGACTTCCGAGGTATTTTCCCTAAACCATCTCCTTTTTCTTCATATTGAGAACTTTGAACTTTATCCAACTTTAATTTTTTGAAATGTACAGAGTACAAAATCAAATAAATTAAAGATACCCCTCAATCTACTGAATACTTCAAGTGTTGCTGAAGATTTGGAAAGTGAGACCACAGAAACAAAAGCACGCTCCCCCAACTCTTATTATCAGATGTTTGAGAAAATTCGGAAGCAAAGGAAATTTAAGGGAAATGGAAGGAAAAGTACCCCAAAACTGAAAAGGCACAAACAGACAAATTTGATGATATACGATTTCAAAATGAAGAAAAATATTGAAACAGAACTCTAAGTAAAATTCGGGCTCACAGAGTTGCTCCCAGCACATCTCACAGCTATTTAAGTTGATCTTACAGTGAGCTAATAGTGATTTGACAGTGGTCTGACGTGAGAAAAGGGCAGTACTTGTTATTCCTATTGCCTGCCTTGTGTTGGCTTGGAGTCACGTTGCAGCTGGGAGGAGATTCTGATCACTTTGTTTTTGCAGGTGACAACTGAGTCACTATGGCAGTCTGTAGTTACGCTGGCATAAGACAATAATGAAATTGCTGGTGAGATCTGGAAAACAGATGGAAGCCTAAGTGCAGTCTAAATGGGTCCTTACCTAAGGCAATGGGAAATTGGGGAGAAGACTCCATTGGTTCCCTCTGAACAATCAGAGTGATGGAGAATGAGACAGCCCCAATTCAGAAACTCAGAAGATTGCCAAGTTTCAGGGAACACATCTAAAAGAAAAAACGGAGGATAATTATCGCATACAAGAAAATTAAACATAAGACACCACCAACTACATTTTCAGCAGTAACATTGCCAGTAATTTGTGAAATGGACCCACTGGAAGACCAACAAATGCAACTCAGCAGACTGTCAAAAGGCAATCAAATATCTGAACACATGCACACACATACATCTAACTTAGACTGTTGACAATTTAAAAGTCTCACCCAGTGCTGGCTGTTAGACAACCCAGGATTTGTTAAATGAACATCTGTTGTCTGCTTTCATTTCCCAAAGGACATAACTTTACAGAAATACTAATCCAATTGGCAAAAGTTATAATTCTTTACATGCAGAAAGGCCCACATAAACAAAGTAATGATCCCAGTCTGGTCAGCTTTAGACTGGTGACAGATTTTGCACTAACACTGGCTACCTTTCAGTTAAAGATACACTTGGTCTCGCAAGCAACTTTTCAAAAGCAGAATAATTTCAGAGAAATACGTGTTGAATGCATTGTCCAAATGACCACGTGAGCTGAAGGGGGACCTTGATCAGGATTTACAACCATGGATCACAGAGCGAATCCAATCCATAATCTCCATCTTCAGTCAGATGTTGGTACAATATGCAGTTTAGGAAGCAAAATTAGATTATTCTCTGAAAATGGATATGGAACCACTTCCCACCAGAGACCAGACTGGAAAGCATCCCAGTACACAATGACTTAGAACTGTGTGGAAAAAATGCCAGTTTCTTTAATTCTATTTTTTTTTTTTTTAGTCACCTACAACTTTCTTTTGTTGAATAAAAGACAAAGGACAAAAAACTACACCAATTTATTTTAAAAGCCATTTCTGAGAACAATGAGAATTTTAATTAAAAAGCCTTGTGACAAATTTTTCTAAGAGTGGCCAAATATGTTCTATATTGGTTTGTGCTTGGTGGCTAAAATTTAAAATTAGCTGTGATGGCAAGAAATACATCAGGTGTTGGTTGGCTATCTTGGACAGAATAATTCATGCACAGCACTCTGTAATTCTGCAGAAGAATACCTTTCCAAAGCAACCAGGAGGCAAACCACCGCTATCAGGTAGGGAAACTTTATTGTCTTTGCTCTACATGCATCTGTGCCACCAGTTTCCTGCATTGTCAAATCAATTGTTCATAAATGTTAATCTCATTTTTAATGACATTAAAAAGCAGAACTTCACCAGACAGTTTCCTCTAGTCATAAAATTTATTTTCACAAATTTATGGAGGAACGTCTTAGTTTCCTGGAAAAAAAGAACGCCTTTATCTTCCCAAGGGTTGGGACAATATCAAATGTGACACACCTATAGAAGTGACCTAGTATTTTCTTGCTGTGTGTGCTTAGCAGTGCAACTCTTTCCACTGAGCACAATACTGGTACGCTGCATTCAGCAGTTCACTTTTATAAAACTAAAATACACCTTACAGATATCTGGAGCTTAGTTGGCAGTAATTGCTGTTTCTATGTTCCTTGTGGCTAACAACATTTAGTCAGAACATATACAGTTAAACTAATATGCTCTGTAGTGTGTATATATTATTAAACACTGCTTTTATATTTAAATAAATTTTGGTTGTATTTTTAAACACTCTGATCATTCCTTTGACTTTTTTTTTTCACATATCAGAGATATGAGAATGGACAGTAGCTGTACAACAAATCCCTTTGCACTCAGAACAATATAAAAAAAAAAAAAAAAAAAAAAAAGCTATTGGCTAGTATAGAAAAGCTAGATAAATGAACAATGTAGTTAGATTTACCGAAAAACAGGAATGGGGTATGTGACTGGAAATCTGTTTAATGCTCTTGATCAGCAAGAACACATCTGTGCATGGCACATTGCACATGCACAGCAAGTACACTACGAACAGGTAATTAATGAACTGCATCACGGAGGCCTGCAATGCAGAAGGAAAGGAGACAGAGGCTACTGATGCTCTGTTGTAGTGACTGGCAAAGAAATAAAGAGCTAAGATTTGAGGTGAAATATGTCCTATTCTTCAGCTTTCTCAAGCAGGCGTAGAGAAGGTAGTGAAAGGAGGACAAAAACCCAATCCCCTTTCCTTTTCAGCTCTACATAAAAGGTGGCAATCACAACAGCAGAGAACACTTGCAGCTGATTCAGCTCATTCATCAGCCCTTGTTTGGGCTTAGACCCAACTCTCATTGAAGTCAAGGGGAGTATTTCCTTTGCCTTCTGTGCTGAAATGGATCGAGTCTTTCAAAGTCCTGTGGAAACGCAAAGAGCTCTCCTTTAGCAGAAGCTGAAAATGCTCTTTCCTCAAACAGCAGAAATGCTAAAGCAATTGCATGTCAGACATCTCAAAGTGCTCTGGCAGAGCTGCTATTACCTTCCCACAGCACGCTGCACCTGGAGAGAAGCCACAGTAAAATGGTAAGTGCTTATCCTTCCCAAACATACAGCACCATCTGTTATACTTCATATAAAATGAAGCAATTCTCTCTTGTCTACCTGCATGAGAGCAGTGAGGCAGAGCTCTCTGGTGGCTTCCATGAGCAGAAACTGAGGGGGTACTCTCTCTTTTTTTTTTTTTTTAAAAAAAACCCAACCAAACAAACAAACTAACAAAACCCAAAAAAACCCCCCACCAAACAATAGTCTTCATTTAAGGCAATTATTTGCAAAGTTCCATGTCTTTGAATAAATCCAAGAAGCAGCAGTTTCTCTTGCACATGTGACTCAAAATAGTATTTGGTTTTCTTTTGGAGGTCACTAAAATTTCCTTGCTATCACAGTGTACTCACAAAACCCTTTCCACTGCTCAGTTCAGCTGCTCTCTGCCTTCAGACAGGCACAGGCAATAGCTTTTCTCAGCCATCTTACTTTCTACTGAAATGTGTGAAGGGGCTCCTACTTTCCTCACTAACCCCAGTTCATGTAGCAACAATAGAAAAAAACATTTAAGACTTCCATAGGTGTGGAGATCTCTGATTTTTCTTTCTTATTTTTTTTTTTTTTTTTTTTTTTCTGCAACATTAACATCCTGTATGTGGAATTAATTCTCACTGACAAAAAAATTATTTTTTCTTAAACAAGGCTTCTTTCTATTTAACCCCTCTGTGCAGCAATACTAAAGCTCTCACAGAGCATTTGTGAACATATCTGTTCCTGTTCAAGGGCTTTCATGTGCACCAGTGCATCATCTAGGAATAATCAACGTGCCAACAGAGACTTGCAGAAAGTACCCTTTCCATTAACCTTTTAAACATGACAGTCACATTGTGCAAATTGAAATTCATCACTTTGCTGCAGGATTGTTTCTAACTGAGACAAAAGTCTCTTCTCTACTATTTGGCTCCATTTACTTCTGACAACATGTCCTTTAAGGTCCCCTTCTGGAAATCAGCTATATTTACAACTAACTTGACCTTATTCCTTCCTCGCATTTTCTGTAGTTTGCACTAAATCTAGGGCTGCTATTTTTCTTAGCTCACACTTATATCTTCTCCAATCTCATATATGGCTTAAGGAGTTTTTCTTCATGGCCCTTCCTTCTCCATGTCTGCTGACAGGGGAGATGGCTTTGAAGTGGTGGTTTCCTCACGCAGTTAACTTTTGATACACCAGCACAGTGCAAACATCATTCTGGATAGGTTGGCAAGAAATTTTTCTATTTTCTACTCCTTTTCTAACCTGAAAAGGTCCAAGCAGCCTTCAAGGTAAGTTCATGATCCTCGCCCAAAGAAATATGACTTTTTTTCAGAAGAAAGACAATTTCACCTTGAGGACACGACCTGGAACAGTTAATGACCCCCTTGTAACCTCCCTTTCCCCAAATGAAGTTGAGCCAGAAGAACTGGCTACACAAAACCGGTTGTGAGGTTTTGACTCTCTTGTGGAATAACTCCTGTTTCCAAACCACTGTCACTGGTAGAGTAAGCAAGACAAAAATCCCCAGAGCCTTTCTGGAGTACACAATAACTGATCCTTTCAGGGCTGAAAAGAAGCCTGAAGTACCACTGCTGAATTTCTTCCCTTTCACATTAAAAACTAGGGTTAATGCTTTGTGGTTTGGAGGGAATGAAAAGCCTGAGGGTGGTGATAACTTGTGACAACAACAGCTTGGGTTCTTCAGAAAAAAAAATCAATAAAAATTCTCTACCCAAAAGACACTGTAACATTGTTATACTTTGAAATGGGCAGTGATTAACTCTTTGAAGCTTGTTTGATGTTAGTTGAGTGAGAGCAGTGTTGTTTTGGATGATACTGTGTAAAAATCCTTTAACGCATATGCTGTCTGTAGAGCTGCTTAGTTGAACTTCACCGGTTGTATTTGTTATGCTGTTTTATTTGGGCTGTATTGTTCAGAGTGTCATTACTTTAATCTCTATCAGGATATCAAGCTGGACAGTGGTATAGTGAATTGAGCAATTCCTGTTGAAACTGGTGGGTGGGTACAGCTACTTTTGAGGTTGGCAAAGATATGAAATAGTTAATAATTGACAGTGAATTATCTATAGAATCTGAATGCTGTTATGATAATGTTGTTGTGCTGAACACTCATATCACAAGCTGTCACTCTTATCACAGAAAATACATATTCAGAAGCAAGATGAAGGACTACACTGAATTTTGTTTTCCTGGGAGGGAATCAAATAAGAAACACCCAAAGAGAGATGAGAAGCAAGTTGTGAAGGGAACATCAAGGAACATGATCCTTAGAAAAGCCTTGTGAGACTGTTGGGGCAGGTGAGGGACACTTTCCTATTTGAAGTCTTCTCTGTTTAGGAAAGAGCTACCTATACATAAATGTAATTGAATCGTAGATGACCAGCAAACCACGTATTGATTCACTCTAACTGCAAGCAAATTCATTTCTCTTTGATGGATAAACAATCTCAGTCACTATTAACATGAAACATAGCTTCACGTGATACAGAGTTGCGCTACATAGTCCATATGTATAAATAGCAAAACCCATCACAACCTTGGTGTGGACGACTCAGAATCACAGAATCATAGAGTGGTGGGGGTTGGAAGGGAGCTCTGGAGATCATCTAGTCCAACCCCCCTGCTAGAGCAGGGTCACCCAGAGCAGGTTGCACAGGACCATGTCCACGTGGGTTTTGACTATCTACAGAGCAGGAGACCCCACACCTCTCTGGGCAGCCTGTGCCAGGGCTCTGGCACCCTCATGGTAAAGGTTTTTCTCATGTCTATATGGAACTTCCTCTGTTCCAGTTTGTGCCTGTTGCCCCTTGTCCTGTCACTGGGCACCACTGGAAAGAGTTTGGTCACATCCTCTTGACAGCCATCCTTTAGATATTTATAAGCTTTGATAATGTTCACCATTCCAACATTCTCCAGACATATGACTGAAAACATTAGTTTTGAGAGGATTAGCAATGTTTCAATGAAGTTTTGCTTTTTGTTTGTTTTTTTTTTTTTTTTAATTTTATTTTTAACATTGTAAAATCACATCTCACAAAGCAACAATATTGAACAAAGTAAAATGAAAAATAAACATGTTAACAATTTCTTCTTACACTCTTCAAATATCTTTTTTGACTTACCTGAACTACACAGTGAGGGTTTGTTTGGTTTGGTTTGGGTTTTTTCCCTCAAATAATATCTAATCAAGTGTGATAGACTTGATACATCTGGATAGAAACGCTTATTAGCCAGCTCTATTTCTGTGGATAATTATGGAAACTTATAACAGGATTAAAAATAAGGATATTAAATGCCTTCAAATCTATAACAATAGAATAAATACCAGAACAGTCTTTCATTTGATCTAATAATATCAAATGTACCACGTTTGTATTTTAAGTCAGACAGCAGGAGCTATTTTAAAGAACTTCTTTTAGCAACTGCGCCCCTATGTAGGGGGTGAACCTTTGTTTTGCAGGCATCACTCAGTTGTCATAAGTGACAGAGACGCTCACATGCGATGAGATCATGGGATGGAAGGTTTCCAAGCGTGGTTCTCACCAGGTGAGGGCAGTCATATTCCTTAATGAAAAGCAAGCAGCTGTCACCTTGGGAGAAAACCAGATTGGCCGCCCACACATATAGCCAGAGGGATCCTGCTTGGCCTGAGCTTTGTGAACAGCAGAGGAAAAGAAAAATCAGAAACAAGGAAAGGGAAGAGAATATTTCATGAGCATAATTTATTTGTCGTTTTTGTCTTATGTAGCCTGTCCTATTTGAACATCAATCGCTATCATTTTGGTGGAAGCGGGGGCACTGGGATAATATACATATTTATGTGCAAAACAGACGTGGAAATGCAGTCATCTTTGTCCCGATGCAGTGAAAGACTGTAACATCTGCATATCAATAGCCACAAATTTGATGCTGTTCTCAGTAGTGTCGGTTCAGAGAAACTCAAGGCAAGGGGGGAAGTTTTCAAGTCTTTTTTCCTGTGGCACTGGCTTGCTTTTTTTCCTATTTGCAATCAAGGGACCAAATTCGGCAGAGCAGATGAAGATGGTGCAGACTGTACCCACCTGGGCCAGAAATCCTCACTGTGCTCTGAATGAGGGAGGAGAAACTCACCTCTGCCTGTGCTGGAGAAGAGAATGACTAGTCATGGTACCTCCATGGGAATTTAAAGGCAGCTGCTGCAGCCTGCTAGCTAGGTTAGCTTCTCCAGAGACGGTGCTGAGCCCTTCTGGATCCCTGGGGAATGGGAGGAATGAGGTCAATGAGTGAAATAATTGTTTGCTGCAACCTGCATGTGCTGACCCATGAGATCTCCTCCACAACCCCTGCAATTGCTTGGGCTCATGAAGAAAATGGACAACTAATGAATATCTCTGTCTTCACCTTTATCGGAATTAATTTGGTACTAATTTTGAAGAAACACAGCATTTACCAGGTACACATTTTGTGCTTTTTCTAAGCATCAGCTATTGGTAACTGTCAGAGACATGGCCTGGAAGAGGTCCAGATGATCGATGGTAGCTCACTATTCCTTCAGGTTTCTTCAGCAAACCTACAAAAGGAAAAAGTGTACCGGAAAAGTGGCATCAGGCTAACAATGCCACTGTGGGCTTGCATGATAGCGTAAAACATCTGCTTCCAGGGCTGCTAGTAAAATGCCTACTATGAATGCACAGGAAAGCCAACAAGTACCTCAGGTGCTGCAATGCTAAAAAGCATTAAAAATATTTTTATTGGGTGGGAAATAGGTCAACAGAACTGAGAGGTTTTGTCATCACTCTTACACTTCCCTTGTAGGAATACTTTTAGAAGTCTATTGGACCAAAAATTAGGCTTTTACAAAACTATCAGGCCCTTTTACTCAGTCAGATGTTCAAATGTTTCTCCCTCTCTCTCCCCCTTGCCAAGCCTTACTAATATTTTCTTCAGTCCTCTAATTACAGGAAATTTTCTGATACAAATCCAGTGTATGTATGAGAATGAGAGAAATTCATCCTGCAATAGGGGTTACTGTTAGTAATTTATTATAGAATGTATAACTATTTATCATTGCAAGTAACTATGTTTCACCTAACAGGGTAAGTTTAAAATTCAATACACCTCCCAGAGAATAGTGATTACTCATGTTGATGAAACAAACACCAAAAGAGTTGGGAAAGAGAGTTCCCAGCCAAGTCAACAACATAGTCCTTTCACATCTTTGCATTCCAATCTAAAATAAGGAACTACAGAAATCCCTTTTGAAAGCTCAACCAAACAAATGGCATGAGCCACTTTTAAATGGGGGGGAAGTTAAAAATTGTTTGGAGTCATTTTGCTTGTGCAGCTCTTTGTTTCTCAGTGGGATAACTGAAAAGACATCTCCTCTTCCTGTGTACGTGTCTGTATTCCTCAGGATATTTCATAGTACAGTCATATGTGATTCTTGTTTGTGTGTTTTGTTTTATTTTTTTTAAGGTTTATAACAAGCAGATTTCTATGAAATAGCTTTTTCTTACTGACACAGTATTCATAAAGACATCTATCAGCCACAGGCATGATGCACCTTTATCAAGTGTAAGAAAACATTATCCTCAGTATATTTCATTTCCAAATCCTTTAAATAGGATTGTGTGATGACATTTTAACTGTTCAGATAAATCAGATATGTTTTTTTAACTTCTCTTTCATTTGACAGGAAACACATAACAGACATTACTTGATTTTCAAAAGTTCTGCATTGTATGGCAGCTGCACATTACAAATCTTATTAAGCAGTAGCATCTAAAAATACTTCCACTTAAGAGACATTTTTTCTTATAAAGAATGCATTCTCTTTTGCTTCATTTTATTACTGAATAGGGGAATTCTGGTGAAATATTTACTATATCTGAGCTTCCAAAAAATGGGTTCTACAGAGCTAACCATTGTATTCCCATTTCCCCATGCTTTAAATTGTTATGAAAGCTGTTACAAGCTTCATTTTTATCTTCTAAAATGTTTGCCACATCTCTAAGAGTGCAGAGGGAGCCTACCTCTTTCTGTTAATTTCCAAACAGATCATAGCAGCAAAAAGAAAGAAACACGTCCCTTGTTATCTTGCACAGAGACTCCTTGCTTTCTCTTGTTGATCTAGAGGTAGAATGCCTTTGACTGAAATATTTTCTCTTTCCATATGAGACAATGCTGTATGGTCAGATGTGTTTACAAGAATAGCCAAGGGTCTTTTCTGGAAAGCAGGGCCCGAGCTCCAGCTGCCACAAACGCTACATCTCAGGGAGGAATTTGAGGGAGATTTGACTTGCTATTGGTACTTATTTTTCTCCTGGTGACATAGCACACCATCTGCAACCTTACAATCATCTTTACAACAACTAAATGCTACAAAAAGAGGAGTCAGTTTAAGTGAGGAATAAGCAATGTGAACAAACCACTTCTGAGCAATAAAACTCCTGGTATCTCACAAGTGTCCCCAGGAATAAAGAATAAGGAAACAACTTTGATTTTTACAGTACAGTCTTTAATGGAAAGGCTTTATAGACTTTTCCATAAGGTGTTGGAAGGTCTCTAATGTGCACTGTTGAACTTCTTTTTGAAATAATTTGTACACATTAGAACCAGTGCCATTGTAGTAGGTGTCTTGAAAGATCATCTTCTATAGAATAGTGGAGGGTATGGGTAACCTTATCTTTTCCTGTGGGGGCTGTCTCACTTGCTACAATTTCAATTGTTTCAATTTCAATCGCAATTGCACATCATAAGGTCCTGTGACTCAGAGGCATTCCTTACTGCCCAATTCCTATTTTCCTTCCTTGCACATGAAGTGTAAGCAGTAAGTCAGGACAGTTTGGGTGCTAGCTTCATTATACTGACTTGGAAGAAAGAAGGAGGAAGGGATATAAAAGCTAATTTGCTGCTATTAGCAATCTGAAATCCATTGGTGCTTCATTTTGCTTCTCCAAGCAGGAAAAGGAGATACGCAGATCCTGCTGCAGATACAAGTATGGAGCGGGAAAACTGAAGGAGAAGAATTCTTTGCTATTGTTACCTTGCATTAGTATATAGTTCATGAGATGACCAAGCCCTTTAGTCATGATCATGTCTTCTGAGTAGCGGATGTGAGCAGAACCTCAGTTTCTCCAGACAACACAGTCTCCTTCCCTCAAGTTGAGAAAACTGTTTTTCCATGTTTGTGCTTCAGGGAGATTCTGCAATTTCACTGCCTGGAGCCAAAGTCCTACTGCACGGCTGAGAAGCTTTCAGCACCTTGTTACTCATTTCGGAGAAACAGGCTGGATTTGCTGATGGCTTCATCATGTCATGGTAAATATTTCACTACCACTTTTCCTGTCCCTTTCTGCCTGATCACCTTCAGGCCTCATTTGACTAGACCAAGGTACCAGTTTTTTCAGTGCCAGCTGCAATATAACCTTGTTGCTACATGGGTTGTAATGAAACACATCTATTTTTGCCCAACATGGCCTAATACCCAAACCAAATTAGACCCCCACCTGCTGCCAGCTCCTGCAGCATTAACCTTTTTTCTCCTTCTATGACTGGATTTTCTGCAGATTTTTTCAGGTGTCTAAAATTCAATTAAATGGCCAGGGAAATACAAAGACTTGGTGAAGAGGGGTGGGAGCTGTGGTTTCCAAGCAGGACTGGAAGGCATGAAGCAATTTTTACCAGAGCATAACTGTACCTATTTTACTGCAACTTCACACTTCAGTTACCTCTACAGTTAAGCCACAAAAAAATATTACATGCATCATCAAAGTAGTTGCTGAGTATGCACAGGTGCGATGGCTGTTACTGTGGATTTAACCAGGTGTACAGGGGCATCCTGATCAGAGTCTGGAAGGAGAAAGCATTATCTGCCATTTTCTCTCAGTAAGATCTGAGCAACTTATGCACCAAATGTTTATATAATCCCTGCTCTTTCTAATATCTAATATCTATATTTCTAATATCTGTACTTAGCTGCTACACATCCGAATTATGGCTTCACTGCAGTAATGCATTTCACAATGGCAGAAGGCACTCCAGCCTTCATGCTAAAAAGCAGTAACTCTCTTTGACCAGACCTGCACACAGAGCAGAGGATTTCTGGAAATGGCATTTTCCGCATCCTGAGAGCTTTGTCACCCATCCAAAACCAAGGAAGTGGGATATACACTTTAGCAGGGACGTAAATATTTTTCAGTCATTTCACATTTCTTCTGCCTTGTATAATATACTGATGGCATCTCACTCACCACTGGAGAGCAGCATGGGAGAACAGAGTATGGTACCACACAGGTAAACGTCCTTCCTTTTTGTTTTGACCATAAAGGTTGAAATTCAGATGAGTGCAGGAGAGCAGCTCCCGAAGAGCTGTTTCAACACAAAGCCATGGAGAAGTGACACACACTTTGCGTGTTCGCGCCTGGGCACAGACACCAGGCTGGAAAGTAGAAACTGTAAATCCTCCCCAAGGATAGACTTTTCAGTGGCCTTTCAAAAGCAGCATGCTGTTTTTCAGAAATGTTCTAATACCCACATTTTGTTCTCTTCAGTACTTCCAGACTGAAAACACAGTGGCCAAGCAGAGGAAATCTGCAAAGCATCAGCGACTGCTCTTTTAAACTTCCACAGAGCTGCTGTTTGCTGCCAAACCAGCCTGCAAGGAAGGTCCATGCCTATTATTGAGTGTGCTTGCTTTTTTTTTTTTTTTTTTTCTTCCTAAGAACACACCCATATTGGTAATAGCAAGGTATAATCCCCTGTATAGTTTCCCATCAACAGTTCGATTCTGTCAGAAATCTGTCGTCTTGCAAAAGTCCTCAATAACAACTTTCAGAAAAGCCGGCAGTTCTGACAGCCAGTCTGTCTCCCTCAGTTCTCCCACACACCGCCATACATCTATATATATACACAAAGCAGGAAGGAGAGAAAGTAAAATATCTCCTAGAATTGCTTGTCCACATCTCTTTGCCACTGGACAAATGGCTTTTTCCCACACAGTCTTTTATATATCGCCTCCTTCTCATCAAGCTTACGGAGCAACACGGAGAAAAATTAAATATTGAAAAACTAATCCTTTATTTAAAAAGCCCCTAGATATAAATGATTGACTCTGACAATTTATTACTGATTCTAGGAAGACAGGAAAAATAAATGTTTCATACCTCTTTGCAAGTGACAGATGAAAGGAGTAAAATACTCATCAGCTCTAGAGAGCTGCAACTTCTCACTTTCTGAAAGAAAATTAAAAAAATATCAGAATTTCAGGTATTTCCTTGCTTAAAGATCACTGCTGATACTTTTCCAGGAGAACTTTTATCTATTCTTTCTGTGTTACACCCACAAAGGAACATTCAGATCTTAGATTCACTGTTAAGCGAAAAGGTCAGCATAATTACAGGTTTGTAGTCTCAGGTCAAGAGAGTTTTCTGAAGGCACATAACACCTCATTTTTTTTCTCTGCTTGCCAAAGTTCTCAAAAAATATTTTGGGCCTTGAACTACTGCTTAGGCTGCTTTCAATCACATCTGGCTAAGTGGTGACACCTTTTCTCTATATATATTTCTACCACTTTATCAGATATTTTCCTTCATTGCAGCCACTCTTCCCCACTCTCCTTTTTCCAAACAAAACTACTACTCATGCTTAGCAAAACAAATAATAAAATGTTGTACTTTGCATTTGGAGGACAATGATCTAGCTGAACCTGTGAAAAGGCATAAAAAATCCCCAAAGAAGTAAATTACACTCTTGAAAGACAGCATGTTGAACTGCCTCTGCTGCATCCGGGACCAGACCTGTAGCCATACTCTTCACATTAGAATTAGGCTAAGAGAAATAACTACCTAGTAGGGCATATTTGGAGAAATTATTGCTGAGTGCCTGCTCTGTAAAGCTGCTCCACACTTCCTTGCTGCAGATGGGCATCTGAAGAATGGTTGAGAAAAGCCATAATTTTGGTGTCAATCAGCTGCCCTGCTTGCATGGCTCTGAGTGTCTCAGCATGCAATGGGCAAGACAGAAGGTCCCTCACAACATCTACACAGCAGGTCTGAACACAAATAATGTATTGCTTCACATATGAACTCCTTCATTGTCATTTCTAAGGAATACATGACATAGGACTCTGTATTTAGTCAGAGATAAGTAATTAACTGTGACACCACAAATAGCATTTTGCAAAACTTATTTGGATGTCATATCTATGGTTAAGATTGTGTGGTCACTTCCATTTTCTCTGCCTACCTGCCTAAATGCATGCTGTCGTGGTTTAACCCCGAACGGTAACTGGACCACGCAGCTGCTTGCTCACCCCCTGCTTTCCCCAGTGCGGTGAGGAGGAAAAATTGGAGAGAGAGAGAGAGAGAGCTCAGGGGTTGAGATAAAGACACTTTACCAGGACGGCAAAGGAGAAGATAAAAATATATGAATTATAATAATAATGTATAAGGATAGTAGAATATATAAAAAATGAACAATGCACAATTTCTCACCACCTGATGACCGATACAGCCCATCCTGAGCAGCAGGCAGGGAGCAGGGATATTCCCGCGCAGCCATCCCAGAAGAGCAAGTTCCAGAGAGAGCACGAGGGAACAGACAGACGAATAAATAAAAAAACAGGCCCGAATGAAAACAAGTGAAAATAAAAATAACAGGAAGGGAACATGAACAGAAAATGAACTGAACAATGAACCAGAGAGAGGGGGCAATGGCCAATCCTCACTCATACTGGGGATGTCGTCCATGGTATGGAACACTCTCTTTGGCCAGTTTAGATCAACTATTCTGGCTGTGCACTTCTCAAGTTTTTGCACCTGCTCATCAGCAAAACTTTGGAAACTGCAAAACATCCTTGATCGTTCAGCAGCAACAAACAACAGCAGCGTGCTGTCACAATTTTCGCATACTAAATCCAAAGCGCAGTAGATGCTGAAAACAAAACTAGACCCTGTGAAACCAGGACACACACATAAAAGACAATGGTTTCTTACAATCTATTATCCTTCTAGCAATTAATTTTAATTTTAAGATGACTGTTGGCTTCTATGCCATCATTGGTATGTATTGGTTTGAACACAACTACCATGACCCTGCCTTATGGTTTATGGTCTCTCTTTACAGTAAAGAGAAATAACATTCTTCTTTGATTTTTACACTGCTTCCTTGTTCTGAAACCTGCACAGATCTCAATGGCACTCTTTGGCAGTCATACTGATTTTCATAGACAGGCAAGCAGGTGTGTATGGGACCATAGATACCACTTTTCTGCATCTGCTCTTGTGTTGTCCTAGAAATAAATCAATCTGAATTTGAAAGGTGAGAAAAAAACACAGTTCTGTTAAGGAGAGCCTATACACTGGGGCCTGCATCCTTGAGAAGAGGAATTCTGAGCAGACTGGCATAATGATACCAGTGAAGTCCTACAGAACATTGTTAACCTCTTCCTCAAACCCCACAGGCTTTACAAGAAATGGTGAAGGCTTTTGGACTTCTGTATGAGTACTAAGCTAATTTCAAGGCTAGGAAGACTAGCCAGCCTTCATAGGCAGACTATTCTCAACAACGCTCTTTTCACCATCCTCTTAGCAGCCTGAAAACCTCATTGGTAGGTCATATTTTAGGTAGAGATCACTACATGTTTGTGAAAGCAAAAGAGCAATAAGGTGCCCACATC
The DNA here is from genome assembly GCA_000699545.1 of Podiceps cristatus. NCBI lineage: Eukaryota > Metazoa > Chordata > Aves > Podicipediformes > Podicipedidae > Podiceps > Podiceps cristatus. Next base: position 32,345 of record KL260004.1, on the reverse strand, counting down.
CTTAGTAAAGATGATGTGAAATAGAACTAGATCTCCTATTGTAAAGGTACAAGCACCTTCACTCCCTAAAGCTGGAGAAGGTTTTTCCCTCAGTAACTCAGGTAGAGATGTGTTTATGAATCTTGAAGACAGAAGCCACCATCCTTCACACATTAGGCAGACTGACCTGGACCAGATGAATTATACCTCAGATAGTCCCCAGATGTCCTACTAAACAAAGCTGTCATTTAATTAAACTACATCCCTGTATCCAGGACAACACCTAGTTGTTACAGCAGCCCCTCCAGAGCTGGCTGGTGATGCAGTGGGAGGACTCCATGGCTGCTCTGGGTTCCTCCTACAGTTCTAAAGGCTGTGAGAGTCTGACAACAGCCAAAAGAAAATACAGGATATTGAGCTCTTTTCAGCTGAAGTTTTTAGATCATGAGTATATGTGCACTAGATATAGGAAATGCTAAAACCCCATGGTTCTAGTCAAGTTACACTTTGAACTGAATTCTCATTGTAACTAGACTAAGGTGAAGTGTTTTGGACTGATAATCCTGAAGTCAGAATTTGAGAGCTAGTAGCATCCTCTTTGTACACATATATGCATTACTGTTCCAGCGCAGATTTCTCACTCTTCTGATCAAGCTTAAAAAATTAGTTGCCTTAAAAAGATTTACAGTGTTGCAATTTTCTAAGTCCATCACAAATTGCTTTGCCAGTCTGCTAGATGCTTCTTTCAGTTCTCAACATCAGTACCTGGACTCAGTCTGTTCACCACTGAATATGACTAGCAGATTTTTAATTCCAAAATTCATTTCTGGTCAGCACTTGCTGGGATTTTTGTGTGGCTCACTGACAGCCAAACTCAGGGGCTCAAAGTGATAGAAAAATGAATACAGAAAGTGTCATGAAAGCTACCAATAGAAAAATCAATCTCCAGTGAGTATTGACAGAAATATAACATTTGTCATTATAAAGAGGTACTGTGAAAGCTGGTTTGGCCATAAAAGTTTTCCAATGTAGCAAAAATAAAACTCACAGCAAAGGTCCTTTAATTCATCTGGCCAATGATATATGATATGTTACACAGATACCAACCAAAGGCAAATACCGGAACAAATTTCCAAATACATTTTAAAGTCTCTCTTTTATTCAAAACCAAGAGAAGCATCAGATAATCCGGGTAGAAAGGCTGCTCTGAACTACTGAAATTATGTGGAAGGAATTCACATTCTCTGGAGATAAGCAAAGTTCAAATTTATTAATTTTCACAAATATTCATCTTATAGAGCCCTATTGGTTTCATTGCTGTTAAAATAAACATAAATTGACTTATTGGAAAGCACTCACTAAAAATATGAAAAGTATGCAAAAAGGTCTTTGGTTTTCTGCACAAATCCAGGTGTATTATGTGTAGTTTATGCCATCCACCTGCTCAGAGTAGATAGCAGAGGTTAAATGTCCGGAAGATGTTGGCAGCCTTCCCTCATTAGCAGTTTCAGTGGCAATAAGTCAATGGAAAGACAACTGGAAAGGGAATTCAAGTACACAGGAGACCTTAGAGACCTGGGATATTCCTTTCTGCTTCAACACCATGCACCATACCAAATCCAATGTTTATTTTGAGGACACAGACTTTGGTTTGCATTGCTTCCTCTTTAGCCATGCTTGGAGATATGAACCTGTGGGTCTTTGGTTTTGAAGGGCAAGTGCCAAAATTTAATTTTTGAGTTAATCCCCTCATGGGATTTGTGGGTGAAATCAACTTCCTGCTTCTAACTTTTAGCTTTAGTTCCTTGAGAACTAGAGTGTGATCAACTTCAGTGCCAGCACAGCATGGATAGAATCTCCATATTAACTTGCAAGAACAGCAGGAAATTAGCATAAATATCTAAGCACTTTTCTGTTCAATCCTGTGTGTTTATGGATAAGATATGAAGAAGAGAACAAATACAAAATAAAGGTGGTATGGGAGGAAAAGGAGAGGATGATACATGTATCCTGTATTAAAAATCCCATAAATTGAGTTTCCAATAACCTTGATATATAGCAACTTGAGTATACATAAATCACTACTGAATCAAACCTGATAACAGGGTAAACGGGTCCTGAAACCCATGTTTATATATCTGGAAAGGAATGAAATTGTATTAGCAAGGACTTTAACTATGGAAGCAGACACAGGAGGCTCGCTGCCACCAAACACTAAAATACTATTCAAGTCTGTAGAGCAGTCTATAATTTCTTAACTCAAGTAATTTTGGTTCACAAGATAACTCCTGATGAATTAATCATTGGACTAATGTTGAAGGATGCATTGGAAGCAATGTTAATAACTCACTGATGTTGATCAAAGTAAGTAGGATAATCTTTAAATAGTTTGTTGCACACACAAACACAGTTCATCAGAAGGTTAATTTTGCCAAGGCTCAAGAAAGTTAATAAAAATTAGTGGGAGGAATATTAAAAGAAATTGAGATTTCTTAATGAACCAATTTTATTAGAGACTATTAAAAAGCTACAACTCAGTGGATGAATGAAGGCAGAAATTACTGTTGATGGGAGATGACAGAAAAGGAAACAGGAGAAATAGATGTCTGTGCAAATTAGAATTTATAAAATGTAGAAAACTGATGAGAAAATCAAAGGACACAAGGGAAAAATCAACAGCTGGCAAGAAAAATAATTTTATGAATATTTATGGAAACATAGTCTCCAAATTTTTATATACATGTTCAAGATACATGATTTGGTAGCAATAAAACACACCCATTACTTGATACACATGATAAAATTTTAAGTGATACTGAAAAGGCAACAGTATTTGAAAATATTTATAATCTATACTTGGGAAAAAGTAGATGGTATACATAATCACAGAGAACATTTTGTAGTACACTAGTAGATAAAGGGGATGTTAAATACCTTACATCAGTGCTTAACTTTCTTTTTAAAGCAAGCAGTTCTGAAGAATTTGCACACAGGAATCCTAAAATTCTCCGTGGTAAGCCTGGGACCCTAACTTCCCATCTTCAAAATTCAGTATTCAAAAAATGTGAATAAGTAGGAAATACAACAGAAAAGAAGAATCTTCATACTTGTGAGTACTTCACAAGGATAAGCAAGACGACTTAGGAAACTATAGGCTAGTAAGTCTAATGTCAATCATGGCCAAAATAATGGAACATTCTTTTAGCTGATAAAGGGCAGGAAAGTAATTAGACTCAATCAACATCTTTTAATAGAAAATAATATTTGTAGAACAAATCTGATTTTGTTTTTTAGGTGAAAATTTTGATGTACATAAGCAACTACAAAATACATCTGACTTGTTAAGCTGCTTTTCTACATTACTGCATTCCCTTAAAAAAAAAAAAAGAAAAAAAAAAAGAAAGAAAATAAAGGTCTTCACAGTAGTGCTAAAGTAGACACTAAGTTAACAAAGTACTGCATTCAGCTCTGGGGCCCCCAGCACAAGAAGGACATGGACCTGTTGGAGTGAGTCCAGAGGAGGACCATGAAGAC
>KL260004.1:0-28704 GCA_000699545.1 Podiceps cristatus | reverse complement strand
GTTCCACAAGTGCATGTAGTGATAGGACAAGGGGTAATGGCTTAAAACTGAAAGAGGATAGATTTAGATTAGACATAAGGAATAAATTCTTCCCTGTACGAGTGCTGAGGCACTGAAGAGGCTGCCCAGAGACGCTGTGGCTGCCCCATCCCTGGCAGTGTTCAAGGCCAGGCTGGACGGGGCTTTGAGCAGCCTGGTCTGGTGGGAGGTGTCCCTGCCCATGGCAGGGGGGGTTGGCACTAGACGATCTTTCAGGTCCCTTCCAACCCAAACCATTCTATAATTCCATGGAAGTAGCAAACTTCAAAAAGTAGCTCCTAAAGAAGAATGAAAGACCTTTAATGAGGTCCATCCTTCTATAGGTTCCCCCATTAGTTTCTGAGCTTAGTAAACTTTCATAAAAGAAATGTTTGCAAAATCTAAATAATGGCAAGTAGAGAGTACTCTGGGTAACCCTAGCTACATTTAAGTTCTACCTATTAAAACAACAACAACAACAAAGTTTCCTCCAAATGAAAATTTCTCTGCCAAAGGGAAATGCAGTCCCTGCCTGCAGAAGGTTTGAACGCTGTGGCTGGAAGGGGTAACAGGGAACATTGCACGTGGACCACATGGCTGAATAATCCATCTGGAGACATCACACACACACCCCCCCCAGCTTTTCAAGGATGGAACATATAATTAATTTAGAAAAATATAAGTTGTTTTTATTTCAATTTATAGAAGTGGGGAAACATGACTGCCTCAGTATTGTAGCAGATGATCACAAAACTCATGAGAGCACTGCAAAAGTTCTTCAGTACTAGAGCTCACAGCAATCATCGAATTCCCAAGCCACACTGAGGTAAAAAGTATGGGGAGATTTGAGGTGTTTTAATTATCAGGAAAAGGGTCTTCTCCCTCCACACAGAACTGGCAAGACTAGTGCTTAACCCTGATATGGTGTTCATGCTTGTTTATAAGACCCAGAAAAGACGGGCTTAAACCAGAAAAAGCCTGCATCATAGGAAAATACAGACGATATAGCAAGATAACTTGATTACAGAGTACAGAGTATGAAGCTCTCCACTAGGGAGAAAATGTCATATATTGAAAGGCTATTCCAGCTTCCCTGGAACAGGAGAAGGGGAGAGAAAGGTGGACAAATTTTGTTTGTTTATTTGTTTGTTTTTCCAAACAAGGAACTGTGTTTAGTATGAGGATAACCAAGTGAAAGGTAATCACTTGTGTTATAAAGAAAACCAAGTAATGTGTTCTAATTATATCTTTGGTCCCTAAATTTAAGGACTATAAGTCTGCTTGCTGTTTTCTATTCCTCCTAATTACTGAATGATCCATTCTGGACAGGTAAGTTTTCCTCTCACGATTGCTGTTCTCGGTGCTCTTTTGCAAAATCTTGAAGAATTTCACGAGGAATAAGTCATTTATACTGTGAATGCCACTTCAAAAACAAAAAGTAGTAGGGAGTCAAGTTCATTAAGCTTGTTTGCCTTTTTGTCAGTACATTAAGCAACAGGCATCCCTATAAACTAGAAAACAGTCATTGAAATGGACAAAGCTGAGGTTATAAATAGAAGGATTGGGTGGAGGCAAGGAGGCTAGGCAGAATAAAGGCCCCTTCACCAAAATACTATAAATTTGAATTTCCCCTACTATTGGATCCAGGACAAGAAATCCCATTCTCTGCACAAACCTATAATCTATGCCACCACAGCAGTGAGCATTACTTCTTTCTTCTACATTTTTAACATTAGTTTTTTCAGATCAGAGTTTGAAATGCATATTGCACATTGTCCAGGGCCAACAACTGGATTTTCAGAAAAGGTAGTATATAAGTACAAATCCTCCCATTGTGAATAAAAGTGAAGGACAGGTATTCACAAGTGCCTAGGAAAGCTGAACATAGAGCCAGTAGTATGTGCAAACATTTGAGAGGCACATTAATTTCTGAAGCTTGAATTCAATTATGCACTACTATTTTGACACTAAGAAGTCAGTACAAAACATCAATGCTATTTGCACTGATGTCTTTCTTACAGAAATATTTCTGCCTAATGAATCCTCCTTTATTCAAGCCTTACCTCTTTTACTCCTAGATGGAGGTACAGTGCAGATTCAACTCCTCTCTACTTGATTGTTTACCCCTATTACTAGTCAAAGCACCCCATTATGCACAGTATCAAACTATCATATGAGTCATCTGCTTGAAATAAAAGAGTCTTGATAGGGCTGAGCGTACCACAGAATGCTGTAATCATATACTTTCTATGCAAGTTTTCTCAGGAGCACACCAATTGCCATCCTTATTAGAGACCAGCAAACATGTTTCTATAAAATGCGAGTCAATGCACACTATCACTTGAACCACAAACCAAACTAAACATAAGTCTTTTTGCTGATCATAAAAAAATCAGGGCATTGTTCCTTCTAAACAAGAATATTTACATATCCGTGGTTCTTGTCTGGGAATAAACAGTATTTAAAAACCTGTCCCAAATCAGACAGCACTGGCAAGCTCCTAAACTAAGCTCGGATAATTTACAAGCATTTCAAACCCAGTGAGACTTCTGATGTCTAAACAAATGGAAACAAATCTCTATATGCTTTGCTGTGAATATTTCATCCGAAAAGATCCCACATGTTTGCAGAGCAAAGCTGTCTTCCTTGTTCTCTTTAATATTATTTCTTAGATAAATAAGGATGTGCTGCCATGTTGAAGAAGAAACACAGAACCTGTGCACATATACTACAGATGTAACTGATGATCAAGAGTTCATCAGAACACACACCTTGGAGTTAATGAGAATTGAAATAGCTGCAGAATGACCAAAAAGAACTCTGTCAATACGAACCCAAGCTGTACTCTCTTAAGGCTAAATACTAGGTCCCTAAAAAATGCAAGCTGAACTGGCAGGTCTGAGCGGTTACCTTACTGATCCCAAACAGGAACGGTCATGACTTCATAGCGCCGCCCCAATTGCAGAGCCTATTTTACAACAGAAACCTGGTCAAGTACAGTACTGGAATTTCCACAGGCAAACACTATTGTTCGTGCAGCAAACTGAAATGTGATTGAACTGTGGCAGATATCTGTCAGGCACCCAAGAAAAACAATAGCAAGGGACAAGCAGGCTTTCCAAACAGTTATTGGATGAACTAGAAAGTGAAACGTGCATTAACATAATTTTTTTCATAGCTCTAATAAGTGTATTTACACCAGGCCCTCTCTTTCTCATTCTACATTTCAATGTATCAGTCTTTTCTGTTGGGCTTGACAACTTTTTTCACCACTTTAGAAAATAACTTCTATGCTTATTCTTTCATTACAGATGGAGACAGCTTCCCTGACACCACTATGCTCTTTAATGTAAAAGTCATATCCTGGAAGCATCAGTCAATATCGGCCTTTTCAAGAGCACCCAAATCCACTTCTGTCAAACATGTGGGTTGCTCACAGTCAGTTCTTCTGTCCTTATCACCCACTCGTTCCAGTCCAGTGACCTTTCCAGCACAATAAAAGCTGCCAACATACTGCAGACGTGGTAAAAGTATGCAAATGCCAAGTGCTATTAAATGTGCCCATTGTCTGTTGAAAGACAAGTTATTGCTTTCTCTCCATCACAAGAAATCTCTTAGATCCTTGTGCAAATAAAGACAACTTGAGGTTATATTGATTTACATTCCCTAAATTCAAACAAGCCTTAGGAACATGTTTAAAGGTGGTATGACTTCTTTAGAAGCTTGCAGAAGGCATTTGAAGTGAGTGCATGCTTTGTAGATCACATGGATATCGTAGTCATTTCGAAATATTAAGGCAAGGGCCTCCAAAGGGAACTAGCTGTTCTACTCACTGTGACTTCTGATGACAGCTGGACACCTACTCCCCTTTAGGTCTCAGAAAATCATAAAGTCCTAACAAAGAGGCAATCAAAGTCTTTTAATGCTAATTTCTATTTTGTTTCTTTCATACCATACAGCTGACATGAAAGAGTTTCGGAAAGAGAACAATGACAATCTTTCATGCAGCCCAAACTTGATCTCAGTTGTATCAGAGTGCTGGGTAGCCTTTTAACAAGAGGAGGGGTGGAATTAAACAAATTATTAATGACCACTGGTTTCATAGACAGACTGGCACAAAGTATTTTGCTAGCAGAACAGTCAAGAAGTAAAATTAGTTTTAGCTCAGGGTTCTCTGTCTCTCCTTTTATAAGATTTATGAATTAATTAGGGTAAATGAAGATGTAGAGAAATAGATATTTCTAGTGTAAACTTTTAATAAAGATCTACAAATATTGCCAACTGATTCTGAAGCTGACATCAGTTTCCTCCTTAGCCACATAAGTTTCCAGAATCTGAATAATGATAAGCCACCAAGAACAAACACAATTATAAATTATAAAATCAAATAAATACAAAACACTGACTCTTACAGAAAACTGTAAGATAATCTTGAGAAACTGAGTCTTGAAACCAAAGATTAATGCATAAACCCCAACTTCTAGAGCATGTAAATGGTATATTCCTGTCAATGTCACAAAGCAACAAATATGAAACACATCTTGGCTAAACTGTAATAACATAATAAAGTGTAGAAATTGTACTTTCACTTACACATCAGGCTTACTAATTTACAGCTATCACATTTGGCATGATAACTATGTAGTCACAACTCAGTGCTGAGCCCTATACAGACTACAGGTTTTGTGATAATTTAACCCCATGGATCTCCAACCAGACCCATTCTGAGTGAAGAGAACTGTGTGAAGGACCACAGATGTAAATAAGAAGAGAGTTTTATTTTCTTTACACCTCATTTACTTTAGGTTGTGTTAATGGAGTCCAAAGGCGAATGTGACTTTTTCTGAGCGAGTTGAAGTCTCCACGAGGAAACATTTAGAGAATGAAGGTTAGAACTGGTTAATTAATACCCTTAAAGAGATGACAGGAGATAGCCTTAGAGAGATATCTTCTTGTTAGATAGAAGTCAGCTGGGCACCTAAACAGACAGGTACATATTTAGCAGGACTTTAAAAGTCATGTGAATTCAGTGGGAAGCAGGACTGAAAATTTAGCTAGAAACCACTAAGAAGTAAAACGCTCATTGAGTCTAGTGTAGTCTGGTTCATATATTCTGAGAAGGGCAAGTTCCTTTTCTGTGACAGGGGAAAGAAGGTACACCAAAGCCTGAACTCTCTAGAAAAACTACCTCTGGAATTATTACTGCATCAATTAAAAATCAAGCTTTAGATATTCCCTTTTAAGCAATGCTGCATATTTAGGTTTTGTTTAACTTTTGTAAAGAGCTATGTAACAGCAGAAATATCTTCTCATCTTACCTTTTTTTGGCACATCAAGTGATTTCTTTCCTAAGCAATCTTATCCTCTTTGGGTTTCATAAGGTAACACAGATATGCACACAAATCTGCAAATAATAACAACAACAATAAAAATAATAATAATAAACTCAAGCAGCCTCTCTCCTGTTCATTACATTTCAGAATTAAGCCCCAAATGTTTTATGTCATGATAATGGGAATCATAATTGCTCAATTTCTTCCTGATTGTAAAAACAATGTCATACTTTAATTATAGCTGTATATTTTAATGAAATTGTCATTTTCTGATTTTGCCCAATAATAAAAGATAACGTAACAATGCTTTGACAACACCCAACAGCATCTTTGCTCAGTTAAGCATAATTGTAGCAAATTTAGACAAATGTTTTAATAAAATAATCTATAGTGTATTGGGTTTTGTATTGAAAATACAAAAATACCTACCCTTATTTGTTTCAGAATGTATTTTGTCCCATAAGCTTTAGATATTATTAAATTATTGAGCTATATGAAGCTATTTGTCTAGTAAAAAGATTGTAACTGTAAATCCTAATCATAATGTTCATAGGAAATACAGAAGGCAATTAATATTAGAAAGATACCAGTCTCTTGAAAAACCCTAGAGAACAAAAGGCAGCAGAAGAAACCTTTAATTTTATGCTGGCACACACTGTGAGTTTTTCTTATTAGAATTTAAATTCATTCTCCTTTTTATAGTAAGCAAGACAGTTTAAACATTACACTTAGAAAAAATGTTAGAAATGCTCCTGCCAAGAGGACATTTAGCAATGAAAATGCAAATCTGAAATCTGAAATAAGTTGCTGGTCCCCTCACAGAGCCTCATGGCAGTAGAAAGAAAAACCAATGGTCTTCAGTATAGGTGGAGCTAATTTTGAATCTAAATATTTTCTCATATTAAGGATTTTCCAGAATTTTTCTTTGAACAGTTTCTCATACTGCTATTATCTGCCATAGTCTGGTTTTTAGCAGAAGGATTAACCTCTATCTCAGAAATGTCTTTTCTGTGTCCCCTGAATTCTGTTCAGAATTGGCAGACATATAAAATCAAAAATCGTTCCTTCCTCAAGAGGAAAAGGCATAAGGATATAATGAAAACAGTTTGCAGATAAAATCCTTCCCAAAATTTTTTACTTGAAAGTACAAAACATTTGAAGTTCTGTGGCAAATTTCATAGCTGAATATGCAACACATATATACACTTTCATTCACAGTTTAAAGTGAATTATATTTGGCAGCATTCAAATTGCTTCTGAATACACTTTTCTAAATATTTTCAGTGATGGGAATATTTGGCAAAACAGTGAATGTTACAGAATATTTAATTGATAGAAAACTTATTTGAAATACTTCATTAGAAAGTTAATTTTGAAAGTAAATGTCCTCTCTTCAGGGACAAAAAAACTCATCTTTTTTGTTCACTGAAAACCACAGCGATGAAGACTTACAATAAAACTCCACTCTTGTTGCTGTCAAAGTGATAAGTTTCTGAACAGGAAGCCAGTAACCATTGTCTAACTGTAAAACTGGGTAGCAAAGAAAAAAATGTCTTGAACGAGATCACAAATTAGTATCTGAACTGGGAATAGAATTCAGATCAACTGATCTGGTCAGGTGTTCTCGTACATCTCTGCTCATGACCTCATAGCAACTTGATGATTAGTAGAGTAGAAACTAAGAGCAGCATCTATATCAGTTCTTATGGTGAATTCCAGTATTGGTCTTCAAGCACGTCCACAAAGGTGCTATACTCATTGGCTAAATACTCTCTGAAATTGTCCAAACAATTCTGCTTCCTAGCCCAATTCTTGTGACAGTTGAGCCCAATAAAGGATAAGAAAAATCAGCCCACTTGGGAATTCTAAATTAGGCTTTAAATAGTGAATTTATAAAACATTACTTGGCACAGATGTGTCTTAAACTGTGATGGAATCCATTAAGAAAGTCTACAAATGTCCTTTGTGTTCAGAGGCCATTTTAGATAGAATTGTTCCCATTTGTTTATTTTTTGAACTAGAAAGACTTGGTCTGCAGAACAGTCTGATCCCAATCAGAGGGCTAGAGGAGAAACTACATACCCATATGTTTAAGTGAAGTTTCCATGGATACAACTGACTTGATTTGCAGTTTGCAAATTTACCTTCAGTAAGTGGCAAAACACATTCTACCTTCCCAAAGATCTGAGTGTCAGGATATAGACATCACCTGCCCATGAAATGAATGTGAAGCCAAGAACAGGAAGGCAGAACCAGGGAGAAGCGTACTTAACTTGCATTGCTAATCTGACATACTGCTGCAGTGTGTGCTTGGGGAATCTTAATCAGGGTGGGCCTGTTTTGGTGTAAGAGACATTTAGGCAGGAATAGTCAACTACATAAATAAAGACCAGGGAACAATTGGTTGCAAAGGAGTCCTGGAAAAAAAGTATCACAGGGATGCTGTGGGCCATCAACTGACCATGAGTCAACAATGCCGTGCTGTTTGAGTGAAAAGCGAATGCTGCATTAGGCTCTATTAATAGGAATAGCTCACCAGACATGTGATGCAATTCTCCCATCCAAGCCCTGGCTGGAATACCGACTTCTAGTCAGATGCCCACACAGAGATGTCTACAGCCATTTCAGATGTCCATGGTGGGAAGAACAAGAAGCAATGGGCATGTATTGCTGCAAGGAGTATTCAAGTATGCTATTAGGAGAACTTCTTAGCAGTGAGTATGCTGCAGACATGTAATATGCTGTCAGGGGAAACCCTGAAATCTCCACAACCATGAGTTTTCAAGAGTAAGAGGGATGAGCCTATCAGGAATGACGGAACCACAGATGATCATGATCTGGGGCTGGGAAAAGGCCAAAATGGCCTCTTGAGATCCCTCAGCTTTTGGTTCTATGTTTCATTAAAATAAATTGCACTAAAACAGTAGGAATCACTAAATATAACCATCCTGGATTTTCATCAGACTAATAGACTATCTCACCACATCAAGTCCCAGAGTAAATTAAAATTAACAGTCTAAACAAAGATATATTTTAAAAGTGGCCCCTTTTCTAAGTACATTTTTTATTCCTACTGGAACTACTTCAGTCTTTTTGACATACAGTTGTCAATTTTGGCAAACCCCTCAGAATCCAGGAAAATATTCAGGAAATTACTTTTGACACGAAGGATATGGAGAGATGCATACTAAATGCTTCATCTGCCCTCACTTCATTCTACACAGTCTATCCAATGCCAGCCAGGAAGTTGACATGGATATGCAATGGTAAGGATGCGAAGCAAAGCCCAAGGAAGCCCTGTTGAAGAAGGCTTTAACAATAGAGATAGATTTACCTGTAAAGTCCCTGTAAACAGTCAGAGATAAAAAAACTTTACCAACTCATCAACGATGTGTTACATCACAAGCTATAACATGGGGCATCAGTGGGAACAAGAACATATGATCTTCTGTTATAATTAGAAAGCGGACCTCAAGCAGAGCATTGTTTGCCTGAAATTATGTTTAGACTGTAGGAGGCAAAGCATGGACTTCACTTAAGCCTTATTACAAAACAGGCGCATGTTGCTGGGGCATTACCTGATGGGAGTGTGCAGCAATGTGGGGCACAAGCCAGGGAGAAGTTTAGGACTCTGCACAGTGCTACAGGTTCTCTCCATCTTCCCTGCTTTGTGTATCAAACGTGGGAAGCTCAAAGAAAATTTGCAGTAGGTAGTGGAAGCTCATGACCTTCTAGTTCCATGGCAGAGGAGCAAAAGTCAGGGACCAGTCATAGGGTTTGTATTCTTTCCATTCTTCCCCAGTAAATCTTCACCTGAGGGGGTTTCATCTGATGTGCTCACTGTAAATCTAGTAAACTTCCTTGCATTATCTAAGATGTTAAGTTAGCTCCTTCCACCAAAAAAGATTCAGTCATAGGGTTTGTATTCTTTCCATTCTTGTAAAGTAAATCTTCACCTGAGGGGGTTTCATCTGATGTGCTCACTGTAAATCTAGTAAACTTCCTTGCATTATCTAAGATGTTAGCTCCTTCCACCGAAAAAGATTTAAAATCCAAGTAGCCGGTCTAGTGATAACGTCAGCAAGTTTCTGACAGTGCTATAAAGAGCTAATTTGCTGAGACAAGTTTTTCTTGGTTGATGTAGTAGGTAGTATTTACCAGGTCACTTGAATAAAAGCAATGGTTTCTCCTTATGTTGGCAGGAGCTATTGTACTTAGACTGAATGATGAATTTCCTTCTGAAGATTTACAGATAATTTCTTTACTGTAATTGTCATACTGCACTGACAATCTGAATGTCATTATCACAGTAATAACCGAAATTAAAAAGTGAAATGGTGTCATTTGAAGATGAATACAAAGAATGTAGAAAGACTTGCATGTTGATTCACTTGAGCTATTCTTCCCTCTATCTGTTGTTCTGTGTATTCATAGTCTTTTAGTTGAATTTATTCCAATAACAGCAGTATTTCTTCATTTAAACATTTCTTAATGAATTTTATATCTCTGGACCAAACTCATCTCTGACATAGCATTCAAGCATTAATGGACTCTGTTACAACAGATCTGGCTCAGAGAGCAAACCTGAATTATTTAAAGGAAAAAAATTATCTTTAACATAGGATGTAAAGTCATCCTAAACTAAACCAACAATTGGAAGTTGGAACAGCTGTGAAATGGGTTTTAAAACCATGCAAGTGCTCCAAACCAAAATGCTACTATGAACTCCGAAAATGTCAGAAATCATTATATTTCTCTCTACTCAGGGAGGGTGCTCAGGCCATTAGGAATGGGTACCTGAATTAGCAGACTATTGTCCCTCAATTGGAGCTTCTTAGAAGCAGTTGAGGTCACTTAAATATTTAAACATTTGAATATTTAAAGATGTTTAATGGGAGTTGCGAGCATTTTTTTTTTTTTTAAATTCCACTTTAGTGCTGAGAGTAGACCAAGCTAATTCAGGCACTTGAATGTGCATCTTGTGACTTAGCCAAGCTAACTTAGTGCCTGGCTGCTGTGCGCAGGGACAGTCCCATCAGTGTTGGTTTATGTTGTTTAACAAGCAGAGAACCAAGCCGGAAAAAAAAAAAAAAAACGCAAAAAGGAAAAAAAAAAAAAAAAAAAAAAAAAAAAAAAAAGAAGTGATTACCTTTCTTCTGTTTTAGTGTTCTTAATATACTTCTGGGATCAGATGATCACCAATGTCAGCAGAAAGTACAGTATTGATAATCCCATTGGAAAGAGGAGGGCAAGGGCAAGATCACCCTTCTTGGAGGCAGCTAGCTACAAGATGGCTTTAGTTGTACTGTAAGGCCACACATAGAGGTAGATGAGATAATGTAATTACTTCCCATAGTGTACAAAAATGAAAGGGTAAGGGAGCTCAGAAGCAGTCACAAGTGCCATCACCAGAGAGGGATGATTATGAAAACACTGGCTGGCTTTCTCGCAGTGAAAGGCAGTTGTTCCAGTAAAAGATGTTTGTTAATATGGATGGGAAGCAGGAAATAAGAAAGAGGGGAAGTAAATTTAACAAGGTTGCTGTCTGCACTTCTGGCCTGCCATGTGTGTCAGAAGTGATGGGTACAAGATGGTTACAACTGCACTCAAGATCAGAAATGACAAGCAGAAATAAAAAATTAATTTACAAATACATTTCACAGTTCACGCAAAGTTAGGTGCACCGTATTTTTCAAAATTCCCTTCTCTATTCAGGATTCACTTTACTTGACGTAATATGTGTTGGTTTACACTTAAGGGAGTTGACTTATGAATAATACAATCAGCAAGTCTGGGCTCTCAGGAAAGGTCTACACTTCTGGAATTTATTCAATTTAAGCAAGAAGTACTTTGCACTTTGCATACTCTGCAGGGTAACTATAATGTAGGCATAATGGTTGAAATAATTGTTTGTCTCTCCTTACACTAATACTGAATTATACTCACCTCATTTAAATTCATGTTAGTGTCTGAGTATAACAGCTCAATAGCATAAGAATCCTAGCCTAGGATTCCTAGGGTTCAAGCAAATACAACACGTAGCCTGGCATGCTAAACTGTTTCTTTCACACTACAGTTAGCATAGACATGGGGAGAATACCAGGTAGCCTTACCCTCTGTGTACTGCTCCTTGAAGACCATCAGGGTTTTCTTACACATCTAGTCTGAAACACATGACTCCAGAAAAGGCAATTGCAAAAGTAGTTCTGAGAGACTCAAAAGCTAATGATGTCACATGTGATTAATACAACGTTGAGTTTTTAAACTTGCATCAGATGTCTTGCTAGTGTAAATCAGCACATCTACTAGAATCATAGAATAGCTTGGTTTGAAAGGGATCACTAAAGATCATCTAGCCCAACCCCCCCGCAATGAGCAGGGACATCTGCAACTAGATGAGGTTGCTCAGAGCCCTGTCCAGTCTGGTCTGGAATGTTTCCAGGGATGGGGCATCTACCACCTCTCTGGGCAACCCGTTCCAGTGCTTCACCACCCTCATTGCAAAAAATTTCTTACCTATATCTAGTCTGAATCTTTTAGTTTAAAACCACTCTTTTAGTTTAAAACCACTACCCCTTGTCCTATCACAACAGGACCTACTAAAAAGTTTGTCTCTATTTTTCTTAAAAGCCTGCTTTGAGTACTAGAAGGCTGCAATAGGGTCTCCCTGGAGCCTTCTCTTCTCTAGGCTGAACAACCTCAACTGTCTCAGCCTGTCCTCACGGCAGAGCTGCTCCAGCACCTCAGATCATTTTTGTCTCCCTCCTCTGGTCCCGCTCCAGCAGTTCCGTGTCTCTCCTGTGCTGAGGCCCCAGAGCTGGATGCAGCACTGCAGGGGGGTCTCACCAGCACAGAGTAGAAAAATCAAAAGATAGTAGAAAATCAAAGGATGAAAATGCAAATGTACTTTGCAGGTGCTATCACAAAACCATCACCAGTCCATTGAAAGACTGAAATTATCAAGGTGATCTTCCTTAATGCTATATCATCAGTGCAAATGTTGTCTCCCTTTTAACATTCACTGTTCTCCTCGCTGTAGTTTCTTTAGAGCAGCAGGAGTATCCACCAGCTAGTGATGTGCTATCCTTGATTATAGACTAAAACTCCATTAGCTCCAAACCAAGGTGTTGGAGGTGACCACACACTTTGTGGGTTGTATGAAAACTTTTAAAATTTATAAGTGATCTGCAGTGAGCTCACTGTCTGACTTATATTATCAAAGAGGTTTACTTTGGATCTGATCAGGAGTTTCACAGATTGTGAGTTGTAAAAGAAGCAGAAGGAAAAGGGATTTTTATAATGTTCTCTGAGTGAAAATAAAGCACAAGTGAATAGCTCTCTTTTCTGAGTCAGATTAGAAGCAGCAAGAGGCCAGGACTCTTGGTTATCCCTAGGCTTTTTTGAAAAACAGTCTTGGCAGAGGTTGAGGCCATGTATATGGGAGGATGGAATCCTTATAGCCCACTTTCTTTTCCAGCTGTCTTCCCAGCCCATTAGAGGTTACAGATTATTAGCAGTTAAAAATTTATTTGCCTAATACCCATATCCTTGCATAGCAAAACATATGGGAAAAATTGCCACCATTGCACATGTAAGTGAAGGACAGAGTTCTGCTCTATCAGTCAGATATCTGAGAGAGTCCATTTTACCGTGGTGTTAAAGGAGTCATTACGACAAATTATCACGAAGATAAGCCACCAATGTAGAAGCCTAAATCTCTCCTTGCAAAGAGGAGACCACATCAAACCTAACCAACTTGCTAATACATAAGCTTGTATGCTACCAGCTGCAACGATCCCAAAGAGAAGGCAGCTTCAAATAAAGGCTAAGAATACTATGCACGTGAATGTGGGCAGTCTGGTTTTGAGCCTCTGGAACTGGAGGACAAAACATTTTCAAAGAAATGCCAAAGATCTGCCCACAAAAAGTCAGTTATGTCAGAGCCATTAGTCTCAAGCTGGTCATCAAGACTAGAGGTCTTTAACGATGTTAGTCATTTCAGGCCATTTAGGAAACACAGCATAAATTTTTCTTTACACAATTTTGAGAATTTTTTCAAAATTTTACTGTACGCATCCAAATATATTAGCTAGTATTTCTGAAGATCTACTACTCTTTTGAGTTGGAGACAAAACAGGACAAGAAACGTTTTGGGAGGGGCAGCTTGCAGCTACAGGAGCAGAATCAGTCTGAACATCATATAAGGAAAGAGTTAAACATAGATGGTGTCCATTCTTTGACCTGTTCCTGCACTTTGTGTGCACATGAGCAGATATGTTCATTTGTCAAGTGGTGGTTGTTTACCGTGTAGTTGCACTGGCACAGGGGGATAACTTGCCCTAGAAAAGATGTCAGTTCAAAGTAGAGTTCATCGGTTAGTAGTCAGAAACATCTCCCCATATGTCAGCAGACATTATACGCCTCTGGCCTGAGAGTGAATAGGGCAGAATGAACTGGTCACCAAATCAGCTCAGCAAACCCTCCTGCCCTTGGCATTGCTCCCAGCTCTGCTCTCAGGGCTTAGCAGCAAGCTACAGACTGACCTTTGGAAACAAACAAAAAGCACAAGCTCTCGGGTCCCATCAGGCTCCTCCCTGGAATTTTCCCTGGTAAAAGAGAGGAGAAAACTGCATAACATTGCAGAAAATCACAATGAAAGAGATGGTTGAACGTCATTACCTGTCAGATCTGCTGCCTGAGCAAATCCATCGAACCTAAACATCCTTTTAGTTTTAATGGAGCAACAGAAGAAACTATAACAGAAGAAAGACTGCAGGGCTATCTAGGCCACATATGCCTTTAGAAATCCTAACTCAAAAATGATACAAAACTGAATTAGTTAATCACTTTACTTACCTGTCAGTAAAAATCCTTGATCACACAAAATCTCACATTCCTGTCTGAATTCAGAAGGTGTCAAGAACTCACTAAAAAATCAAAATAAAACAAAATAGCCTCCTATTTCCACACACCCCCTCCCCCTTATATTTAGACTTCCTAAAGTATTTGCACTGTTTTAAACTGTTTTGCAACACTTCCAGCAAGTCATCTGTCTAGTATTTCTGTGTTGCATGCATGACCTCTCTTAATGCAGCCATCCTCTTATTTGGCTTTTCGCTATATTTATTGTAGTACTGGCTAACTGTATTAAAAACTGGACACATTATGCACGTGTGCATCTCTTATTTTTATGATTCTAATACTAATAATTCTAAGCAATTCTTTTTCTGTCATATAACCATTAGGGACAGCAGGTCAGCATTTTGATTTTATGCTAAAGTCAATGGGACTCAAACACACAAAATCTAAAGAAATGTAAAGGATCCATATGGCAAACCTTTACCTTATTTTAAATGCCACCCAATAAAAAATGTAATTAGAAGGTACCTTAGCTGAAAAGTTACTCCTTCAACTTTGGTGCCAGAATACAGATTTTCAGACAATTCTACATAGAAATTGGTAATTAAATGTTCTGTGCATTCTCTGGGCTAGCAAATTTTCCTCTCTTTTCTCTATGAAGATTTTAAGGCCTATAGAATGTAGGAGGCTTAAAATATGGATTTCCATTTTCAATTAAAACAAAAAGAGAGAGTGAGTGCAAAAAATTGTGGAACTTTCCAGTTGCTTTATGGGAAACACATAAGCATTCTGATACAGAGAACTGTCTGAAGCAAACGCTGTTTATCTCATGCCCGAAGGGCAGACAGCAGAGAATTCACAGCAGGCACAGAGAATGCAAATCTTTGGTGAAATGCACCTTATAAGTCCCTTGATGCATCATTAAGATGATGGGCCAAATCTAGCCACACTGACAGATTACATTTTCCCCCTCGGGACAAAAAAAAAATAAATACAGTCTTTGCAAAAAACCAAAATTCATATTTTTCATTTTAATCGACCTGTTTCTGATCATAAAAACAATTTTATCTTCACAATCACTTCACAATTTCTAAACTTGGAGTGAAAAAGGGGGAAAAGACTGGTATATCTGACTAATTTTGGTTTGTGGAACCAGTAGGAATGTGGTTTAAGCTGCTGTGTAAAATTATTTTTAAAAACTTATCTGAACTCCCTGTGTTCCAAGCATGTGTTCTTACTCTCTCATGGTCAAAAAGTAGGCCAACATCTTGCTTCTCCATTACTGTTAAATACCATTTCTGTCTCTTTTCTCTCCAACATTTATATAGCACTGAACTAAGTACTGTCTGGAAAAAGGCCAGGAAGGGGCAAATGAGGATGCAGACGTATATTAAATATAATAGTGGGTATTAGTGGATGTCTCTGCAAGACTTTAAAGGATCAGGCCTCCAAATCTATTCTTTACCTGCAATCTGACTTTTTGTTTTTATGATTAGCATATCATTATGTAAAGATTGGATCTGCCAAGCTTTCATTGTTGATGGCAGATGTCCCTGTTGTCCTAGAGCTTCAGTCTTTTCTTTTTGAAAACTTCAATATCTCAACTTCCATTAAAACAAAACAAAACCAGCCCCCCACACACACTTTTGATTCTCATGGTTGCAAGGAGAAAAAATCGAAACATCGCTTGAACTGAATAGATGCATCAGTGTGTCCCCCATCCACAGAGAACGGGAAAGAAAAACCCAGACAGGTGACCTGCTTTTTCCACTGGCCACAGGATCCTGAGAGCTAAAAGCCACTTCCAGAGGAGAGCAGGGGACAACAGCCCAGCAAAGAGCTGTATATGTTATGTGGCACGGCAGGATTTGCTCTTGCTACCTCAGCACAAATCTGAGCTCACTGCAGAGGCAACATGCAAAGCCTTCTACCCAAATAGCTGGGATTTCCCCCCCACAGCAGGTTGCTCGGTGCTAGAGAACGGAGGGGTGCCCAAGAGAGAAGAGAGAGAACAGGGAGGAGAACAGCAGCGTTGAGGCCTAAATCAGCCATTGCAAAGGGCTGGCCATGGTGCGTGGGGAGACAGACGGACTCCTCTGAAGTCTGTTACTCTCTCCCTACTGCAGGTACAGTGGTCAAGAAACACTTCTGGCGTTGAACGCTCCTCACAGCAGTGTATCCATCTCAGGCATGTGAGGAAGCAGGGGATGCTCAGACCATTCTTGTCAGTAACAACAGCACCTGTTCATTATCCAATATATCTAGCAGGGATCTTATAGCTTGTACCATAAGGAGGAAAAAAAAAAAAAAAAAAAAAAGAAGCTTTAACGTTTCTATGGAGGGAAGATACTCTAGAAAGACCTGTGCTAATGAACTAGAATGGGTGCATGTGGTCAGGCCAATAGTGGCTGTCACTCCCACTCCCACACTGCCAGCCTCTGCATGGCAAAGGTAGCCAGGGATTGCCACTAGTCTTTCCTTCTCTTCTCCCCCTTGTATTCATCAAATATATCTGAAATTTTTAAAAATGGTTCTCAAATAATGCAACCAAAAATTGGTGCCTCTGAATGATGTCAGGTACAATTCAACTAGTGCTCAGCTCTGGCTTCATGTCTGTAAATGCTCAGAAAGTACTTTACTGTATTGATGCTGATCTCTTGCCCTCTGGTCAAGACAGAGAGACAAGTGTGTTGGATTCACCCTCTTCAGGCTTGTGGATGAAGCTCCTACTCTAAATTAGTCCCTCGAAGAACTTCTCTCTCCAATGTCTACAGAAGTAACCTAGGAAGATTTCTGAATAGCCATAAAACAGAAACATGATTTCTTATTTACAAAAAAAAAAAAAAAAAAAGAAAAAAACCACAATTCTTTCAGCAAAATTGGGACAATGAAAAAACTAAGGGAGGAATCTGCTCTCTGCCCCTCAAATTTTTGCCTATATCTAAAATATTTATTATCAGGAAATAAATAAATTAAAGGCTTAGGAAATAAACAGGAAAAAAAGGCTGAGGAAATAAGCAAAACCTGTGTCCTGCCTTCTATGCACCCTTTCTCCATGCTACTTCTACTCATAAATAAGCTAGAATTTCCCTTGGACCAATTAGAGCTTTTATTGGCAGAACTACAGAGCAGTACCCTTGGTAGAACTTTCCATTTAAAATCTCTAATCTGCATATTATCTGATTCTGAGCAACCTTCTTCTAAGTAGAATTTATGCACTCAGTCTCCCTTTGAATGCCCCTTGGGACCAGAGACTATGTATAGCACTAATTCACTTAAATTTCTCATTTATTAAACAAAAAAAGTTCACAAGTTCTTCCAAGCCAATGTTGGTTTCTTTGTAATGATTTTAATTGACTGCTTCAGAGCAGCAAAGGAATACAGTGATCCACAGTGGCAAGAACAGCATGCTCATACATGACATATTAGAAAAAAATATTATATTTGTTTGAATAAGCAATAAAATGACCAGAGTGGGAAAAAGCCCCCAAGAAATCACCATTATACAGTGTTCAAAATGGAAATCAATCAACTGAAAAAGAAAGACTCACTTACCCTGCATAACGGAAGCTTCTTGCCATGTTTTTCTGCAATTTAGAGAACTAATATTTACCTGCATGGGTCATTTTCAGATCATTTGACTGGCAAATACATTTTTAGATCTCTCTGTAAAAACACCCCTGGGTTTTAAGGGTATAGTTACTATTTTAAGAAAAGACAGAAATGAATAAATAAAAGCTTTTGAAAAATGCAGCCATGAATGTTGCAGCTGGAAGGCAGGGGGTGCTGAGCGTATTACATCTGGCCACAGCTTTGAGCGCTGAGCACTGGAAATCTGAACCTGTGCCATGTTGGAGCCCCGGATTTAATGGAATGGAGCCTAGAACCTTGCCTGGGAACAGTCTACATTGGATGACCTTCACAGCTCATCTTTCCTCCCCTCTTACCCACATCTGAGGCATCTGGCAGAAAGAGTAAAGATGGGAAAAACTGTTTGAATTAATAGGCAGGGAATTTGAGACTGGTCAGGTTTGACAGCTATATACAGATTTTATCATGCTAAGGGAAACTAAAGTCATTGGAGCAGAATCATGCTGTATATCCAGTCATCTCTCTGGCTTTCTATCACCTTTTCAAAAAATCCAGAAGCAATCCATAACTTGTGCTGAGTACCGAAACCCACTTACTGCGTGCAGTGCCTCCACCACATAGTTTTCAGCACTGTGCACTATGAAAAAGATACCGGAATGTTTGATCAGATCCCTGGTGCCTTTTGAAAAAAAAGCAAGAAACTCCATGCTGCTTTTGAGAAACACAGTTGACATGCAGTGATGTATTTCCATAAGGTGCTAGAAGTTGTCAAAACCCTGAATTTATCAAATTCTGTTGTGGAACAGTTCTTGTACAATTTACTTACAAAACAACAATTTGGTGATAAAAAAAAAAAAAAGTTTCTTTAAATTTAATGAGAGCCATCACAAAGACAGACTATGGGAAAAGAATTTGTCAGCTATAGCTTCAATCTTGCAGACTGAGTTTAGGTCTTCCGAGGTTGGCTTGCGTTCAGATCTCATGTAAGGCTGAATTTGTGTGCATGCACCTTCCACTGGAGTTGGAAATCACATCATTTACCAACGCCAGTGCCAAGCTACTGTTAGCCAGAGTGAGCCAGCACTATTTGATCATTTTATCAATTTCTTTGAGAATAAGACTCAAAATGAGAAATTTTGAATGTCTGTTGAAAGGATTCTTTACTCTGGAATACAGGAGTGTATGTGTGAACATGAGTACATAAAACTGAAGATTGTGACTGAAAACATGGACTGAAAAGTTTAAAATTCTTTAACATCCATTTATAAATGTTTCTCTGTGTTTGATCTAGCGAGGAACATGTCTCTCATGCTAATGCTAGAGCACGCGTTTCCAAAGACAACATGACCAAATTCTTTTGGCACTGTTCAGGCATCCAGTATGGCCATTGCCCCCTAGTTAGGATCAAGGCCAAAACAATTCCCTTAATAATCTGCCCTGTGGGATAAGGAATCACCTTTCCACAGATGAGAGAGAAATGGATTAAAGGACAACTCCTGAAGAAAAAGAAACTCTGACTAGTTTAGCTTAGTGGTAAATTGAGCAACTGCAACATCCAGCAGGATCTCCAAGCGCCACAAGGGACTCATTGTCCCTCTGAATAATGTATTGCCTTTGTTGGTGATGCAACTCCATCATGCTGGCTATAACAGTCTCTAAATTAAAACTAAAGTAACAAGACTTTCAGCTGACCACTGTCACTTTGTCTCCATTCTGCCTCATTCCCTCCTTTCACGTCGCACAGTACCTGCCGGTACTGCTGAGAAACTGCAGAGCCGTTGTCCATATCGCCTTACAGGTGGGCTAAAAAGGATGCTTATTTAGCACGTTCACGTAACTGCTTTTGACCTCATGCCATATGAACTGTCCTTTCAAGGGGTTTGTTTCTATAGATTCCTGATTATCTTCAGGGGGGAAAGAATTTAAATGCCTTTCTTTGGTTCACAGCCAAATGCTTTTCATACACTCTAAAAACCATCTTGCAGCTTCCTTCACAGCCCTGCCCCTTCTCCTCCCCTCTTACATCTGTTGCTATAAAAACCAGCCTGTTCCAAATCTCTAAAAATCGAAAACTAGATTTCTGAATCACTTCACCTTTAGTTGTCACTCAGATTATTAATCTTTATATCATAAATAGAGGCTCAGTTGGCTCTAAGCAACTGTTATTTTAGTGTCTGACAGGCACAGGCTGCCTTCTCAGTCTGGGGACTTATTTACATTCCTGTATCCTGGCCCACTATTGAAGCTTTCTCCAGCTCTCATTCAGACAAAATTCCCACTAAGATTTTAAAGGCCCCCCTCCACTGAATCCTTAGCATCTCTCTCATATGTGGTACTCTGGATAATGGAACCTGAGTACCAGCGGTTTGTGCTGGTCCCTTGTTCACGGCATTCTGCTACAGCTCAAATCGAGTGAAAATTTACCCTGATTGCTATAAGAAGGAAAGGATGCTGCCGAAGTGTTCTTAGCATACTGCCTTTTTTTGCAATGCTCTGCATTTCCTCAGTCCAAAATAACCCAGATGATTTGCCTCCTGGCATACTCCAGACCAGAGGCTTTCCAGGTGTCACTGGGACCAGAATTCAATTTGACATGAGGGGTTGGACTCTCCCGCCCCTAATCAATGTCCTTCTTTGTCTAACAAACTGAAAATGACAGCAATGGCCAGCAAATGAGCCACAGAGGGTGCCTGGCTCCTTAGCGCCCAAGGCCGGTGCCTCTCCGATGGCACTGAGAGAAGGTTGCGGAACTGGCCTGGCAGAGCTGCTGTCTGGGACCCCCAGCACCCCACAATGCTCACCTTGGCAAAGCTGCTCCGGCACACAGCGCGGCCACAGCTGAAGCCTGGCAGCCACAGGAGCTCCTCTGACAGCAGCTGGTCTTCTGGGCAGGTGCCACCAGAGTAGTACAAACCAGCGATGAAAGGTGCAACAAGGGGACAGATTAGCCCTCTCAAGCAGCACCTGAGGAAAAGGCTGTGCACAGACACCATCACACAAAGGCACCACTTTCTCCTGAAGAGCTGCTCCCTGTGCTTTGTGGCACTGGGTAACAGGTCCACCTCGACAGCAGAAACAGGCTTGCTTCATCTCTCAGAGACGCAAGCCATCCTTTCCCACCAGCAAAGCACTTGTTCTGGCAGCCCCTTACCAGGACGATTTTCCTGACTTGCCGATTTCCACACAGAGGACCAACTTGTCTAACAAAAAAGTCCACATGCAACTTCAGGGAAGAGAGCAAAGGAGATATCTTTTAGTCTGCCACAACAGAAACCAAGTCAGAGTCACTCACATATTGCCTTGGAGCACTAGCTTGAAAGTCCTTAGCTATCCCACAGATAAACACTTGAATGGCATTTTGTGCTAGGCACTGGAGCTAATTTTCCTATTCAGTGATTCTGTCATTTTGTAAAATGTGTATAATATGCAACATCATTTATTATAAAAAACAGAGAGTGCAAGAAGATTAAAATTCTGACAGAGGCGTATTAGCTTTGCTTGGCAAAAGAGAAAACTTTGTATGTTTGTGAATCATTCCTAAGACAATCATACTCCTTTAAATACCATAAAGAAAACAATTTTCATGTTTGTTCTGGAAAGCATCATGAATATTAATAAAAGACAAATACAATTTCTCCTTTTTGGGGAGTAATGAGCTTTTTTTCTTTCAAAAGATTTTGTAATGACAGCATATAGAATTTAAAAGGCTAAAGACACTACTAATCTGAGACAGATTTGTGTGTGAACATTTGTACCATAAATCTGGTAGATATCACACTCAGTTTTAAAAATAAAGCCCAACTGGTAGCTGTTTGAGTCAGTTTGTACTCATCCCTCCTATGCGAGAAAGGTGTGCAATTTTGGAGACATTTAAGCTCATAGCAGCATACTGCCAATGAATACTTCGAGGAACTCTAAAGGTTTAGAAACTTATTTTGAGGGAGGGAGGAAGGAAGAGTAGAAGGAGCATCTTAATTTGTATTTAAAGTGTTTTTTAACAGTAAGTAGGAGTCTGAGTCACATATATGCAATGGATACTGTTTGAATAGAGAGAGAGCCTTTCAGCTTATGGCATTCTTCATCAGCTACCTACGGCACAGCTGAAGCTTAACCCCAGTGCCTTTCCCTTTCCACCTTTCATCATCCCCTTTACTTGTAGCTAATGTTCAATTCTCAGCTCCTCAGAAAAGCCTTATACAACTAGAGAATGTGCCATTTAATTTGTGTTGTAGTTTCCTGATATCAACAGCAGGTATAATGATATATTTACCTGCTTCACAAACGTACTGAGAGATAAAGTATTTTTTAAGGATGGACAGAAAGTGGACAGAATGTGTTTCTTTATATTTACAGCCATCTTTAATGATATAGTTGCTGAAGAGGCCTATATAACAGAGCAAAGGAATGCAAAGGTTAATTCTGGAGGTCGGGAATTATTCCTAACGCTCACCAGAGCAGAATTTTCAGAAAACTGCAGGGAAGGGTTGCAGGGAAATGGTCAGACAGAGGAAGTAAAGGCCCCAGTCAGGATGCAAGAGCATCACAATTATATATGACAAAAAAAGATTGATGCTTAAGACATGGTTTATACACTTAACACCTCTAAAAATGTCAAACTTCATCTGGGAAGAGGTGCAAACAGAGTTATGGATGCTTCCCCAGTGACACCAGAATATAGGCTTCTTCCTGTGTCAGCCAGCTTTGATACAAACATAAGTGATGAATCTGGCTGGTGGGAATCACTGCTCCTTTTGTTAGCATAGAAAAGGCAAAATGAGAGTCAAAAGTACTACAGTGAGTTTATTGAGATAGTTGGCAAAAAAAACCACCCAAAACACAACAAATAAAAAAACCCCAAATCCAAACTCTTTTTTCTTTCTTACCTTATATCATGCATAATCATTTCTGAGAAAAAAAATATGTAAGGGAAAAATGTCATTCTGGATATGGAAAGACTTCTCAACCATACTAATCTGGTGACTACAAAGAAAAAGAGGAAAGAAGGAACATGCTTGATTTTCTGACAACTGAAATCAACTACTACAACAAAGAGCCGAGGTGTTTGTTGATAAACTCTGATAAATCAAAATCCAAATAATGGACTAGAATTAATTACATAGCCCAAAATGCAAAGGGAAAGCTTGAAATAAAAACTGGTCTTGCTCTTTCTCTCTCTCTCTCTATTTTTTTTTTTTTAAATATAATCTAATACTTTGCCAAAAATACAGTGAACAAGTTCGCACCATTTTGAACTCATTCAGCATAGGGTGTATTGACCAGCAGAGCCCAGAACAGAGGAACAAAGCTCAGATACAAACAAGTGAATTTAATCAATTGAAGTTGCCCCAACAGCCAGCAAAAAAATAAAGCAGATAATTTGGAACATAATATAGTTTTACAAAAGTCACGTGGGTTGTTCATGGGGGCAGTGTAAGGAAGCAGAAATAACATAAAACCAGACACTTTTTCCGCCTCACTAATTGTAAGGTTTAACTTGCTCCTGGGGATTTTACAAATCCAAATGATAATGCCGAAGAAAATATTAGTCATAGAATCAGGATTTCCTTTAATTATAGGAGTTTCAAAATGATAAGACAAAGCTTGGAAAAAAGCTGCAGGTTAAAACAATCAGTTTAATGTTACCCAGAAGTGTCAATGAGAAGTCTGAGATACTGAGAAAGAAACAACTAATGTTCTGAAGGATAAATGTGGTTAAAGCCTTTAGTGATTATTAGCTTCTGGAACTATGATGTTGTACTGTTCTCAGGGAAAAATAAAAATCTTATCATCTGTAAGAGTCTGGATAAAAAAAAAAAAAAAAAAAGTTATTGCAAACCAAGTGGTTCAAGTGCCCTTTGGAAATGTTAAAGATTGAAGTTACAAACACGGAGAATTGCTACACAGGAGTAATAAGCTGATGTCTTTATCTTGGATCAAATAATGAAAAACTATTCGAGGAGTTATGCTGCTGGAACAGGAGGTTGTGACAATATAATCCATTTAGCTTCACAGGACCCCAGCTTTGTTTTGATTTAAGCTCAAGGACTGGAATAAGCCTGTTTCAAAAATAGAAGCACTAGCATCAAGGCTTGATTAAAGAAAGTCTCTTATCTCCTCCTCCGTGCCTGTGAGAGGCTGTCAGGTATGCCTCACCTTTGCTCAGGCAGAGGGAAAACCAGTCTCTTCTTGCTGGGGAGCTGAGCTCTCCCTCATCCTGCGGCTCCTGCCCATGTCGGGAGGCAATCGTGTATTTAAAGGAAGCACCTGGCCCCTTCTGTGGGTATCACCCTAGAGGAGAGGCAGGCTTCCCCAAGAGACAGCTTTTGGCACAAGACCCAGAATTTACCGCCTTGGCTATGTACTGTGGATCTAGTCCTTTCCTACACATTTAGCAGGAAGCAAAGTGGTGCTCATGCTGTAGTGGAGATCATAAGATGGCCAAGTAAATAGGTGAGGTTAATTCAAGCACAGCTCAGGAGCATTCACCTTTATAATAATTTGTATTCACTGTGCAGCTATATTACAAGGCAGATTAACTTAACCATACTGGTTGTTAAAAGGTTCTGATGCAAGAAAAACATATTTGTACATGCCTACATGAACACCAAATCCACAAAGTCCAGCAGAAAGTATCAGAAACTACCTGTACCATCAGCATGATGTTCCCTGATATAAATAATGTATGTGATCACATCATTAAAGCCTGTGTCACAAAGCAGTTGTTTCACAGGACCTCTGCCACACTACATGCCTCATTTTCTGAGTATCCTGCTGGACACCATAGGGTTGGATTTACAGGTGTATTTGAGTGCTTGCTTATGTGGTTGAATCAATGAAAGCTAAACCTAGAGCACTATCTAATTCTAAGCATTCTGATATCTCAGATGGGACATGGTAGAATAAACAGGCACATTTTACTTTAATCTACCTTTGTCTTCTATTTTGACCTGTAAAATACTTGATATTCTTTCTTGAAGATTCTCTTCCCTATATCAGCCTTCTTTTGCAAGCAGCTATACCAGCCTCCTCTAGCTCCATGTGTAAACTACTGTTCTTTAGCTATCCTTAGCTACGTCCGTGTCCTTAATTCTTTGTCTCTATGCAGTCACTCCCTATCTGCTGCTTCATTTTCAGTTAATTTCTTTCCCACTTCAATTAACTCCCGTTTCACTTAATTTCTTCATCATCCCAATTTCATCAGACTCCTTGTCCCCATCTTTCCATTTTGCAGTGCAGCTCTTGTTCTCTCTGCGTTTGCATCAGGTATTCTTCCTCCTCCTCTTTCACCAGATGCAGTCACAGAAGATGAGAAAAAGACAGACAGCTTCCCCGCTCCGTGCTTTAATGTCCCTACTTATCCTGGTCCAGAACAGCTATTACAGATCAAGTTCACATTATTTCTGTAGCCTGAGCCTGACGATGTTCAATCATGATGGAATATTTGGACATATTAGCCAATAAAACAGAAGTCTCTCTTGAGCTTGTGCAAGCTTCAATTACTTTAAGACTTGTACCTTGGCTAAATTTCTGCAGTATTTCAAGCACTGAAAAACACACATTCTGACACAAAAAGCATTACTACCAAATTTAAAATCACAGTTCAAGAGCTTAGAGGCACTAGTGATATTCTGCAAGTTTACCAGAATTATTTTTTAATTGAAGTTTGTTCTTAGGAATGTTTTCTTTCCCAAGATTGACTCTAATAACTAACATTTAACATTTAGCCAAACTTTAATCTGATCTTCTCATTATTCATTTAACAGCTGAAAACTTGATTAACTTTCAGAAGAGCCAGTGAACCAGCTCTGCCCATGAAGATTTCCAACCAAAGAATTCTAGTTTTTCAGCAGATATTGTTTAGGCTACAGTATGTCAGATTAAAAGCTATATTGGGCCACCACCATTTCTCTGCCTTAAAATTACATATAAATAACCAGAATGTTTCTTCAAAATAAATGCACACATAAATGCATATATATGTTTTTCATAATGCCTTTGCCACAGCACTGCAATTACAGCCAAGTTCATTCAGCTCAAAGATTCCAGACTATTAGAACTGAGGAAAGTACATAGTGCAATTTATTCTCTAATGATATTGTGTAAAGGCACACCTACCACTTGCTGCTAGCATTGAAATTCGTGACCTTAAATGAGTAAGGAAACGTAAGTTAATTAAACACTACAGTGTTAAGGTTTAAATGACTCTCTCTACTCAGGAGCAATGAATAAATGAAACCTTTAAACAGCTGATTAGAACAACACTCATATGCCGGTGATATTGTTTTAATTTCGTAGCTGAAGAAATGCTATGCTGGAAACATAAAAATTCAGAGCAATGGCTCTTTTATTTTGCTAGGCAGAAAATAATACATCGCGCATACAGATTTTGTAATTGATTGTGTATAAATTTGTGTCTGCAGAAATTTCCACAGATCCAGTCAGGTTACAGCACCAGCTGCCTCCTCCCAGTTCTGAGCCAAGGGGAGGCCGCAGTGGGTAGCCAGCACGGAGCTCTCCAGTGCAATGAGTGAAATGCAGACCCCGTCCAGTCTGTAAGGAAGGCTGGCAGCTCTTCTCAGCCAGCTAAAATGGATGCACATCCAAGAATCCCTGGCTGGAATAGTTAGCTCATCCAGATTACCTGCAATACAGCTTCTTCTTACAGCCTGACCCACGTACTGCATCTCCACCTTCCTTTCCATCAGCCCTCTTACCTCTTTACTGAGGATGGGATAAAGAGCAGGCATTCTTCTCCTTCCAGCATCCAGTTCTCTGGTACCTCTCCCTCGTTGCCTAGATGAACAAACGAGACTCTTCATGTCAAACATGCACTCTTGAGGGAGAGTAGATAGCACTAGGGACAGCACTGTTTTCAGTCTGAGGCACTTAATGTATTTGTTTATGGAAAACAGCATACTCCACTAACAATGCACTTACACTGGAAATATTCCAATTCAGCTTAAATTAGACACATCAGTTCTACTAGGAGACCCAGCATCCCTAGAGGAAGAACAACTGTCCTCTTCCTTTGCAGCTTAGCTGGGGCATGGGACACACAGTCTCCTTTGTGATACGGGGAGATGAGCCCACATCTCCCAGCTACCAGCTTTCTCTAAGTATGATGAAAATCAGTAGTTATTTGGGGGGTTGTCTGCAATCCTTTTCTGCCTTCTTCCACTTCTAAAAAATATTTATTTGCTTCTGTAATCAGCAACAGAAACTAAAATCTTTTGTTCCCCTGATGAAATCCAAATCACTGGGCTAGAGACTAATTTTTATTTTCTGAAGAAAATCGCAGCACTACACTTTGCAACCACAAAGCTGTAGATTCACCTCAGAACTATGATACTCTTAACCATCAGCCAACATACCTCAAAAGATTGGGATTCATCCTCAACCTAGAAAGCACAAGAAAAACAGCATTAACAGGAAAGATTCTAAAGCTCTGCTATTATGGTTGTTAGGGCACTTCTCTGAGAGAAGCTGGACATCTCAGGTAAGGGGAAATAATTGCTTCAACCTCCCTCAAGCCTTAAAACATCCTTGCTAGGGCAGTTAATATGGAAAATGATCTTTTTTAATATGGAAAACTTCCTCTTTTAGCATTTCTATAAATCTATTCCTCCCTTTCCATTCCTATGTGCCTACAAACAAAACATTTCAATAAAACACTTGTGTTAAATAAAAAACCACTATTTTACTTTTCATTTTGCAAGTCTTTTGACCCAACCTAAAAGGTCCCAGTGTTTTGAACTGTTAGATTTACCAAACTGCCAGCAAGCTGCAGAGCCACTAGTGTCTGATTGGGATAAACATAAGCAGCTGTAGCTCTTCTGACAAGTCTTGACTAGCAGCAACAACAGCCAGGCTCAGATTTAAAGGGCTGCAATAAAACTTTGTCCTGAGACTCTTAATCAATCTAAGAAAGTTAAACATTGTGTTTAATGGGCTAATTTTCATCATTTGCAAACATGAATCAATTGTCTTCCCAATATCTTATTAAAGGAAGACAAGAAAGACCCACACAGTAGATAAGTAGGGGTGCACTGCCTAGTTCTACAGTGCAAGCAATGCTATTTTACAGTCTTTACCTCTGTCAAGGCTAGCTGGTTGCTTTTAATCTTGGGCGATGTCTACTTGACGGTTGAGGGCTGTCAGGTTTTCTTAACTGAGGCTGCCACTGATCTTGTGGTGAATTATCTTCATGCTGCTGGCTGTCTAGTCCCTTAAGGTGCCTCTTCCTCCTGCACTACCTGCTCCCAGATGATCCTCCTTACTTTAGCTAATAGCTGGTTTTGGTTACTTTAGCCCTGAGCCATGCACAGAACATTGAAGACTAAGTCCCCCAGCACAGAGATCTGAATAGATGTTTCTTTGCAAGTCTCCTGTGGTCTGGGAATGTCTCCTACCTTCTTCTTTCCTATTACAGGATAGAATGTTTGTATTTCAATAGCTCCCAATCTTTTGCTTAATTCAGCCCAGGCACAATAAGGTGTTAATTAGTTATCCTAGACTTTGAACATAATTACATTTTTTTCTCCACTGGAAATGCTTTCTTTCCTCTTTGAACAAGATGACCTACCAAACCTAACAAAACAACATATGTGACATTCAGATCTCTGTATTGATCCTTTTAAATTATCTCCCCTTTCCTCCTGTAATTTTTGAAGGAGAAGGTTAGGGAAAGTGGGAAAGAGGCTGCTTTTGCTGTAGGCTATAGGCACTGACTTTATTCATAGAAGGCCTTTCCCATGACAGTTACAACTTGAAGCTGTCTGTAGCCTTAAACATATCACAGCATAAAACATTCCCAGGCAGTATTTTTAAAATTTTATTAGCAAGAATGACGGATCAAAACTTACCTCTGGAACATCCAACTCCGAGAGGCTTCACGCTCACAGGC
>JMFS01022019.1:0-24734 GCA_000699545.1 Podiceps cristatus | reverse complement strand
CAAGGCTCTCCACCGTGCTGTCTCCTTGTTTCACACACTAAATCCAAAACACAGGAGCTGCTGAAGGCAAAACTAGCTCTGTCCTGGCTGAAACCAGGACACTAAGAAAGATAGCTTAGGGAGACTTGAATCATGAGGCAAAGAGGTGAAAGACATCTTCAGGTAATGGTGATTATCTGATTCAGGTAATCTTCTGGTGAGAACCCAGCTGGAGTCCTGCGTCCAGCTCTTGGGCCCCCAACACAAAAAGGACATGGATGTGTTGTAGCGGGTCGAGAGGAGGCCACGAAGATGACCAGAGGGCTGGAACACCTCTCCTATGAGGACCGGCTGCGACGGCTGGGGCTGCTCCAGGCTGTTCTTATCTTGACTGCAAACTCTTCAGGACAGAGATCATCAAGTAATCCACATGTATACAGTGCTTATCTCAGAGTAGTTCTCTTCTTCTTCAGTTTTTGGGTAATGCTATAACAAGTATTAGATATTATGAAGAAATTTTTCACCATGAGGGTGGTGAGGCATTAGAACAGGTTGCCTAGAGAAGTTCTGGCTACCCCATCCCTGGAAGTGTTCAAGGCCAGGTTGGACGGGGCTCTGAGCACCCTGGTCTAGTGGAAGGTGTCCCTGCCCAACCATGGCAGGGGGTTGACACTAGGTGATCTTCAAGGTCCCTTTGAACCCTAACCATAACTGTTCTATGATTCTATGAGTCTATGATTCTAATTCAGCTCATCAGCATGTCTGATATCAACCATAAAATGTCTTAGGTGATGCTCAAAAAAAAAAAAAAAAAAGGCAGAGAGACTTGAAATCATAGCATTTAAAGGAAAAGTATGCCCTGGAAATTTTAGTGAGGTATTCAGCCTTAACTTTGTTCATGTTCTCGGTCTGCATTACTACAAAGATTTAGCCTGCTTTCACCTAGGTACTTGCAACTAGACACTACAAACTGAAGAAAAATATCAGATATCAGAAGACTGCAAGAAAATGACAAAAACTGTCTATTTTATTCCCTCTTCCTCTGGCTGCTGTGATAATGCTGTATTAGTAATATTTTACCAGTGGAGAAATTAAAATGAAGAGCCTATGTCAGGGTCTCAGCTGTAGAAGAAAGCAAGAGCAAAGTTAGCTGAAGTGGCAGCTTCTGCATGTTTCAAACTGCTCAGAGAGACCTAGAAGGAGCTGAGGAGCTTCCTCTGACACAAAGGAACATAATTCACGCTGGAGGACATATAACTGGTCCTATTCCTCTGGCCGACAGAAAGGGAGCTGATGAATGGAGGTAAAGCTCAACAGTACCCAGGATTTATTTCCTAGCAACACGATGAGAAGAAAAAGACAGACAGGCTCTTGTACACATTACGGTGCCAAATGCCACAGACAAGCTGAGTAAACAGGGACAGGCTAAGGCTTTCTGGAGATAAAGACTTCTCTCCCTTGACTTGCTGTGTAAGAGCAGAGTTGATCCAGAGCTGCTCCGGCTGCCTTCGGACTATAAAATCTTCCACATCTGCTTTTCAGCCACCCTTAATGTATATAACAGGCTGCTTTGCAAAATTCCCATCACAAGAGGAGCTATGATAAAATCACTCTTCTCAGTAAAACACCAACAAACTCACCAAGTCATCACAGACGTTGTGACATATCTGCATCTTTCCCGCCTCTGATATTAGGATAACTATTTACTTTCTCTATAATCTTTACCTTTCTCTGACTGAAACAGAGAGACTCAGGCAACCACTGACTGTCTGTTGAATCTGAGGTGGGGAGAGGAAGGAAAGGGGAAGGGAAAAAAAATAATTTTTTTTGAAAAGGTATTAAAAAAAATACTAAGGTAATTTATTTGCTCTTTGAGGTTCCACAGGGCATTTGTACAACAAGCTGAAAAGACAAGAAAGCAAGCTAAATTTTCCTAGATGTTCTAATTAGTGAACACAGTGGGATAAATAGTATGTCACAGAAATGCCCGAACATGTCTTGAAATGGCAAATCTAAACTATACAGTAAAAAATATCTCCTTCAACTGTTGTCTTTTTAATTTTATCTGATTTGATGGGTCTATTTCCAACATGAACAGCTCTGAGTTATTTCTTCCAAGGCAGCTATACATTATTAAAGTATCCCTTGTTATGCTTTTTACTGTTTTGTCAAACCTAAAGGACATAAATCTTCATGCTACAGGTGGGATCTGTATTTTTGCTTTCCACAGCTGGGCACTGTCTCATCAGCACATATTTTTCCAGAACCCAAAGAAGAATCTAGTAACACCTGCAACTCTGCACGGAGGATAAACAGTGCGGATCAAAACACAGAAAGGCATAGTTGGAGATGCTTCTCTGTGTATACATGGCACTAACCAAAAGCAAACATTAAGCAGTTTATTAGTTTGAAATAAAAAGCAGCTCTAGATTCAGATTTCAAGTTACAGGCAAGCATTTGAGGATGCTCAGACTGTGGATTAAGTTTAACTCAACTCTTTTGCAGGGAAGGTAAGATCGGAAATAGTGTTTCTTGAAAGAGGAAATCAGAGCACATTGAATGCTGAATTAAAGATCTGAGTTGGGGAGAGCAAGAAAACCATCTTAAATGCTAACATCATAATGGAGTGCTAGTCTGAATTATATATGCCTAGAGTGTGCCTGAAATGCTGCACTAGGGAAAGAAGGGTACCAAAGAGCTGTGTGGACAACCCTGTTGCAACCCGAGCATGAAGGAACTGAAAACCAGACTCCAAGAAAGGTGAGAAATCATTTTGAACCAAACAAATAACATAAATACTCCAAACTAGTTACTGCAGGTAACTTTCCAATAAAAATGCAATATCCCACTACACATTTTGAAAGATTTATCCCTTTGCTAGGTGAGATGCACACAGATGCAGGAAGGGGAATTCAGATCATCAAACTATAGCTGTGTAGACTTAGTTGACTCGACCCCAAGTGAAGACCAGAAAGGAACCAGCCTGCACAGGGGTTTATCTGCAGGGCAGGGCTCAGCCATCTGCCCTAAGGTGAGAAGAAGCCCTGTGAGGGAGTACTCCTGGCTCCTTTGCCTGCTGGAGGAGCCGGTGTGAGCGGGCGAGATGCATGATGTTGATGTTGCAAAGCAGAGAGGAGGACTTGTACCATTGTGTCCCATTAATCTGTGCGGTAAGTGAGTGGCATCAACAATGTTAGAAGTCCGTGTATGCAGGACCTTTTGTTTTCCTTTTCAGGGCCAAGAGCCCACACCCACCCCAGCCACTGAGCGTAGCTGTCAGTTGCAGAAACCCAGAATTATAGCTGGCTTAAAATAACACCCCTCCTCTCAGGAGCTGGTGCAGCATCATTCCCCACTCAAAAGCTGTTCGCTAGCTTTGGGAAAGAGCAAAAACTATTGGTATGAACTTTCAGAATGCAGTTTAATTTATTTTATGTTTTACCAGCCTTTTTGAGAGAAAGGGCAGCAGAGTTGTGGAAGTTCTGGAAATCTTTTGCAATATGCTTCAGGTTGGGGGTAAGCATAAGGAAAAGCTCCTCTTTCAAGATGCCTTTTCTTCCTTTCTGCCACAATAACCATGTCGGCTGAAATCAAATTAGGAATGTACGATACAGCTCCCACAGCTGGGGATTTTCAGATCTGAGATGTTGATTGGCAGTTGCAGAGCTAAAGTACACCTACGAAACCAGGAACAAGGTTCATGCAGCAGCATCCATCTCTAGGGGTTATTTTGATCCAGACTTCAGTCTGGAGATATCTTTAATCCATAATTCTCAATTAAAAAACAACAACAACAACAAAACCATAAAGAGTCAAGGCAATCTTCTACCAGATAAATGTCTCAACCTATTGCTCCAATCCTTTCTTCACAATTTACTGTGAGCCTGAACCAACTTTGGGGTTAAAAAAACAAAAAAAAAACAAAAAAAAAAAGAAAGAAAGAAAGAAAAAGAGAGAGAGAAAGAATCAATATGTTCCAATGTATCTGCCTTTTGCTCCTGCCTCCATTCTGTGCTCCACTGAGAGGCGTGGAAGATGTGCCAAAATAACACAAAATGACTGTTCTTCCTCCCATGCGCCCAGCAAGACAGGAAACACTGTGGCCTCATGAGAATGTTTTTTAAAAAACAACAGTGGCTGATCCGGTACTGAGCTCCATGGAAACATCAATGGAACTCATTGCTGGACCGCAGCCTAAAGCTGGGGTTTAGCTCACTTTTTTTGAGTTTGTACTCATTTTGTCCAAAACAGCCTACACATCTCTCATACAGCTCTGCTGGCCTGTCAGGAGCTAAGCTGAACTCCCCAACTTCTTCTAAAACAAGATACCAAGCAGCCATGAAATGGTAATGACTTTCAGTATTTGACCCAGTAACCTACAGGAGGCATGCAGGTAAAACTTTGTTGACTAATGCTGCATTATGTAAAGCCAGGATCAGATAAGTTCTGGTATTTTTTCTATGCTTGCCATGATGAATAAAAGCACACAAAGCTTTATTTCACAATATAAATGAGGTTGGGCTGAACAATTCCTGTAGCTCTTTTAAAAATTACACACTTGGAAAAGAATTGTCAATCAATTTTATAGGGAACAATGGATGCTAAACCTCATTCAAGACTGTTTCTGTACTGGTCTTATTTTCTTAGCATACAGCGCATTATTGTGATCCACATATCAGATGGTATCTGTATGCCCCATTCTTTGAATGATTTCATCTTTCGTGCATAAAGCCACAAGAGAATCCTGAAAAACCTTTTCAATTCGTTGATTTGAAAGTGTGTTTGAAAACTGGAGAAGCCAGGTTATTTTATATCCTTGACTTCATTATATTTACAAAGTACAGCTACATGTGTTCCGTTTTAACCAATAACTAGGCCCCTGAAAAGTATAAATATGCCACTCAGTATGCAGGGTTTTCTCTCTGTTTGCAACAAGATGTTCTGCCAACTAATTCACATTTGCATGACATTGTAATATTTCCATTAGCTTGGTTGATAAAAAGTTTTGAGAGTCTGAACATGTTGGCAACCTTCAACATTTTTTAAGAAACTTTTGCCCTACCTCTTCTTGAGGAGGGAAGAAAGAAAACAAAAGACTCAGACTAAAGACCTGAAGAAAATCATCATGACTTAGAAAAACATGAATTTTAGTTTAATAAGCTTCTTACATTTGTTTTAGGTAGGAAAGCAATTCCATTTTTTAATGTTCTGCTCCTTTAAATGTTTTGATGAAATCGCCATTATAAGTGGAAGGGATATCCTGTAAAAGTTGGGCATAAAGTCAGAAGAATAGGTCACACTCGTGAGTGAATGTAGTCCAGAAATCTATGATCCACAAGGACAAGATATGACTCAAACACTGAAAGCAGCCAAAGGCCAGAAGGACAAGATAAAGGATAGCAAGGAGACAATCCTGAGCAGTTCCTACTTTATAAACCCTAAGAGCAGCTGGCACACCTTGTTCAGAGAAACCCTACCTTGGATGGGTAAACAGGGCCCACCAAAACAAATGTCCTCCCTCAAATGGCGAGAGGCCAAAGAGCTAGAAATCCATGTGATACAGAAGACAATAAATAAGGAAATAGGTACTTCAAACTGAAAGTAACCAGGTAATCAGGATGCTAAAGCCTCTGCTGCTCTGAGAAATAAGATGTCAAAGAAATCACACAAGGTCACAGGTATCAAAGGGAGAAGCACTCTTCTGTTTGTATCCTCAGAGACCAATGTGAAATTGAAGCCTCCCTCATCTCACCTGAGAAGGATCACAAATCCTGGAATTGGGAAGTTACCTTTATTTTTTTCTTCTTTACAGTAACAAAAAAACAACAACAAAAAAAGGCAAACTAAAGTACAAAGGTTGAATTTCAAGTATGGAGGAAATAATAAATTTAGAACAAGAAGATTGGACGAGAACCCAGGCAGAGAACACCCAAGCCGCCTTTCTCCTCAGCTCGAGCTGCTGCTGGGGGTGAGGGGAAAGAATACACCCCCTAACCTTCCCGTAAGCTTTTGTTGTTGTCAGGCAACACTCCTACATACTTCAATACACTGATTAAGGAACTCACAGCTTAATCTTTAATTAGCTCATCAACATCTTGCAATCAGCAATGTGCAGCATACATAATTCTAATCCTGCTCCGCTCTAAACTAACTTGATCCTGTAGTGTATTTTGTGCATCACTATTTGTAAGTGCGGGTTGTTTTCAAAACTAATAATACAAGTCTTACTATGTGGAAGAGCTGGAGGGTTTTTTCTTCTGGAAGGTTAGACTGAAATAACATTTGTGGCTTCTGGAAATGTTATACAGATGAGGAATTCAGCCTATCCCATCTCATAATACTTTTTTTTTTTTTTTTTTTAACATGATAAGGAATACGCATTCATAAAGTCCTTTAATAAAAGTCCATGTACATAGTGCTGCGGGACATTATTTACCTGCAAATTCTTGTGCCCATGTACTGCTCCATATAACATAGTAGAATCTCATACAAGAACAACTGAACCTACCACACAATTGGGTCCTATGTAAAGCAATCTCTTTGAGCCTGAAGCCATGTTTTAACTTAAGTAAGGATTTTAATGGTCTGCAAAGGTCCCCGGCCAGTGGAAGGAAGCTTTTTCTCTTTTCCACTTGCTCTCCAAAGGTAGACCTTGCCCTCACTGTTACTCTGCAGATATCACTGGGATCATCCCAGGCAGCTGCTGCTGCATTAAATCCTTTCTCAAGGAATAGGAATAAATGTGTTGCTTTCACCTGGCTAAAAACATCCCTGGCAAAACAAGCAGGCTTCACTAGATCTCTAATTTGTGGTCATGAAAATGCTCCGATAGGAAGAAGTTCAGAGGCACAAGTTCTTCTCCTCGCTGTAGGGCCATACTATGCCCTGTCAATTTAAGCCACCTTAACCTTTGGATTTGCAGTTCCTCATGATCTTGCCACTAATTTGTTCACGTTGTTCTTATGAATTGAAAACAAGTCTTTAAAGGACCATTTCAAATGTCTTTATATTTCCATACCATTAACCCAGAGCAAGAATAGTTCCAATCTAAATAAGTGCAGCCTTTAAAATCTGTAACAGCAGTGGGTGAGAGCGAGCTATGCCTAATGAGCCTCAGCCCACTAGAACATATGTTTGTCAGTACTGCAAACTAAGTGCCAGGATTTATTATGTAAATTATTGTACCACCATTTCTTGAATCTCCAATACTAATGACTTGGTGTGAAAGTAGATCATATGCAGATAAGAAAAATCAAGAAAGAAACCATGATATCCATATCTGACTGTTTTTATTTCTGCTATCTGCCACCCCTTCTCCAACATCAGCCAGACTTTTTCTTGAGATAAATCTTTTAATCCAGTAGTGACTGCCAATAAGTTTCTG
Organism: Podiceps cristatus; assembly: GCA_000699545.1. Classification (NCBI taxonomy): domain Eukaryota; kingdom Metazoa; phylum Chordata; class Aves; order Podicipediformes; family Podicipedidae; genus Podiceps; species Podiceps cristatus. The sequence continues at coordinate 17,371 of JMFS01022019.1, read as the reverse complement.
TGTGCATGTCTGCAAAGGGGTCTAATGATAGTAGAGACATTTTGGTGCACACTGAGAACCAGAAAGGGAAATAAAAGAACCTCTGACCCAAAAGAGCAGCTTACTTTGTACCCTTTGGATTCCATAGGAAAGTACATTTACAGAGTTCATGAAAAATTCCAACTGGTATTTTTTTACAGGTAATAAGTAAATCCATTCAGCAACCCACCTGGGACATGGACTTTGTGACACGGAGTGCTATTTCACTGACTGCTGCTCAGAAACCTCCTCTTTAAAGGTACAAATCCTACAGCCTCTTGAAATGATTTGCAAGAAATAAATGGTTAAAAATATATACTCACAGCAGCACCCTTTCCACGGGATTATAACACCTGACAGGAAAGCAAAGGCAGGCAACATGAACAACCATGGAAGGAACACCGTATAGTGCCACAGTTCCTTGATGTGGAGCCTATCCTTTCCAAAGCACCACAGTCATAATTCTGCATCAGTGAGCATCTACAACCAAACCCACCCTTTTTTATTGATTTAGTTTTGTAGTGCAGGGCTGAGTATCTCTGTAAGGCAGCTGAGGCCTTTTCCTTAGTTTTTTTTAAAGAAATATTCATTCTGACCTCTGTCAGAAAGAAACGTTTTTCAAGTTAACAAGTTACCTTTCAAAAACATCTGCGTTGCAATCTTAAGTGATTGACAGATAGGTAGTCCCCAGCTCCCTATTAACTAATTTTAGGCACTTAACTAGAGTTACCCTGAGTATCCTAGGAAATAACGAGGCACCTACTGACAGCAATTGAGATCTTAGTGGTACAAGCAGCTTATTTCTCTCTACAGACTACAGGGGAGACTTAGGACAATTACGTTCCTAACTGAAGTGCATCAATTATGTACCTAAAGTTAGAGAAGATGAATGCAGACCTACAGAGCCTAACATTTGCAGAGAATCAGTGCACCTAAGGTGCTTCTGTGGACAGGTCATTCTTTTAAAAGGCTTTTAAAGCCCTTTGTTACTTTTTTAGGTACCTAATTCCCACTGAGTTCACTGGAAGCTGGTGAATAACTACTTTAAAAAGACCTTTCCACAAAGCACATTAGAAAATATTGCTTCTGTTTTTCACCTGGTTTGGGTAGCTGTGCACAGCAGCAGAGCAACTGAACACCTAAGGAGACTAGCTAGCAAGTTATGGGAGGAGGTACAGCTGGGGAAGAGAGAAAATTGCATTAACTTCTTGTCATGGTTTAACCCTAGCCAGCAACAAAGTACCATGCAGCCGCTTGCTCCCTCCCCCCTGCCATCCTCGGTGGGATGGGGAGGAGAATTGGAAAGAAAGGAAAACTTGTGGGTTGAGATAAAGATAAAGTTTACTAGGACACCAAAGGAAAAGATACAGATTATACACAATAAGCAATACACAATTTCTCAGCGCCCGATGACCCAGTGACAGATACAGCCCATCCTGAGCAGCAATCATGGAGTGAAACAGAGAGTGATCTCAGAACAGCAATGTTCCAAGCAGCAATCTTGGAACCCCAGTGTCCAGAGAGAGAAAGGGAATGAACAGCCAAATGAATGCAAAGTTGCCCAGCCCATCAGCTGATCCCCACTTACATACTGGGCATGATGTCTATGGTATGGAATACTTCATTTGGACATTCTGGGTCAACTGTACTGGCTGTTTTTGCACCTGCAAAACCTGGGGAGCTGAAAAATGCCCTTGATCTCTTAGCAACAACTAACAACATCAATATATTAGCACCATCTTTCACACACCAAATCTCATACTAAAACCAAAACACAGTAGCTACTGGGAAGAAAATTAGCTCCATCCCAACTGAAACCAGGACAGTTGTTGGTATTTCCAGCACATCGGAGGCCATTGGACAATCCTTCTGGCTTTATGCGATTGATGTGATTTATGAAGGTCAAGAAGCCATGGGCAGCAGCCCTAGGTAGATGCCACAGCTGACAGCATTCCGCTTCAGTGGGAACACAGAGGGGCACAAGGCAGTGACAGCATGCAGTCTATCTCCATTATATGCACCCCTTTAACCCTTTATAAAAGCATGTTTGCTAGTGCTTGTGTATTTATCTGCAAGATTAAGATATCCTTGTTTTGGTAAAAATAATCTGTTAGAGCCCAAAACAAAACCTTTGTTAAATGTAAATAAACAGAGGCTCAAAGGAGAAAAGCATCACACACACACAAAATTGGTTGGTTTTATTTAGCGTGAAAAAAATCCAAAAAGTTGAGTATTTAGCAGAGCAGATCTAATAACATCCCATATGTAATTAAAGAAAACAAATACAGCATAATATATCTAGTAGATCTTCTACAGGAAGAAGTACAATTATTTTCTCTCTCCTGAGATGGACCATTTAAACCTCAGATATGTCAGGTAGGTTTTAATATATGTTCTCACAATAATAACAGGCATAGCACAAAAACCTGAGAAATACAGGCAGACAAAATTAGTAAGGAACATCCAGCTCCACACTTCCCACTGCTTCCATCATGAAAAGAAGAAAACACCTGCAACACCAACCCTGGTTCCTTTCTCATTACTGACTTAGGAAAAAAATTATCCCGTTGGTGTGAATTTCCAATGTATCTCCATGTAATCTGCCCCTTAGCTCTAAATAGCTGAGCCCCTTAGCTCAGTTTCCAAATGCCAGACTCTTCACTTCAGACATGGCTGACAGAATTAAAGGTTTTGCATTAGTAAAATCCTCTTGCACATAGTATCACCTGATGCAAACCACGGGCGTTCCCTATGATGTGTCATCCACTTAGTGGATCTTTATGCAGCTAGCGGCATGGCAAAGTTAAAAGTCTTTCTAATTGTAAGACAACATTGTTCTGCTTAGAGAAGGGCCTTTTCACCTCAGAGGAGTAGGTAGAAGAGTCAGCAATAACAGCAGTGATGGGGATGGACAACATAATCCCAATACACTGAAAGTCAACAGTTTCCATCTCAGTCCAATAGTTACTATCGGGGACAATTATTTTACCATAGGTACTCCTGACATTTCATCCTTTTGGTGTTTCCTGCCACACCATGCCCTCTGTGATTGCTCAAGTACCTCCCAAATCAGCTCTTCAACCTGGCTTTGACATCTTAGCTGCAGGCCAGGGATTTGTACATTCAAAATGTCCCATCGGAAATGTCAGACATCATGGAGAATGAGAAGGAGTGAGAAAAAGAAAAAGAAATTATCACTAGTACCATCTAAAGCATGCATTACTGACTCAGATCAGCACTATTACTCACTTTTAAATAAAAATATGTGCCCACCTAACAAGGTGTTGATCTGTTGATCAAGTTTCAGCCAGACGTGTCTCCTGGATGTGGTACCAATATGGGACTCTGGGAGATGTGTCCTAGGATACACTGCAAAGCAATGTGCAAGGCAATGTGAAAAGCTAACTTGACAACCTCAGGTAGCCATTGCCAATATTTATTGAAGAAAGTGACAGACAGAGGCTTTATATGGAGAAAAGCCAACTTTTCATTAAATAATTGGTCACAAAGTTGAATATAATCCATTTCCTTTTATGCAGGACACAGAAAAATATGTCACATTTGGTACACTCCTAAATAGGGCAAAAGGTGGAATGGGGATCTCCTTCCAGTTAAGTTTTTTTTAATTATGCTTTTTTATTCTGGCTGAGCCAAATTCCTGCATGCAACCATGGAAAATGCTATAGGACACTTCCTGATCCTGCAGCTGCAGTAGGTAAATGTGGTTTATAAGTATGTTGGTCAGGGATTATTGGGAAACTGGTGTCAGCAGCCAGCTCTAGAGAAGATAACACTTCAGTGCAAGGCTTTTTACTATAATAAATAAAGGCTGAATTTTAAGAGAGTTATGGTCCATTTTCTTCATTATAACACATGTGATATCTGAGCCTGTTGAATAAAAAAGCTATAAAGAATCTCTGGCCCAGAGCAGGTTATGCTTTTAAAGCAAGAATTAATAATGATACCTAATAACCTGTGCAAGCCACTTAACCTCTCTGGACCTAATATTTCCCCTCCACAAATCAGATATAATGTGCATTAATCTCACAAAAATTACTATGATGATGAAAAATATTACTTACACCCAGTCCCTCTTCCCAGTGAATTTTCCCCTTCAGAAAAAGATTAAAAACCTGATGGATACACGAGCTTGATGTAGGCTCAGAAATATTTTCATTCATTACAGAAGACACGAAACATATGCTCATATGGGACACAGGTTACGGCCCTACCTTTGTTTTTTCTTTGCAAATTTTCACTCTAGAGATTAGCAGTTTTTTACCTCTTTATTGAGGTTTGTGGTGGCCTCTAGTGGCGACTGTGTGAATGGGACATTTCCCTCTCCAGGCTGTCAGGTGAACTAAATGGCAGCTCTGAACAAAAAAATCGTGTTGTGAGCTGTGGCTCCCACTTTTTCACACAGTAAAGGTGGGAAAGGGATCCTATAGCTGACACTTTGGGATGATAAATTCAGACTCTTTGAATGTGGAGAAATAACTTCATTTTCTCTCCAATTCTTTGCAACAAGGTAATATAAGTCTTTACCTAACATTTCTTAATATATCATCCTGGTGACCAAAAATAGTTCCTCTTTCCTAAAGTTTCTCTCAAAGTCTTCAGGGCCACTGGTTTTTAAGGTGTGCCCAACCTCACTCTCAGTTCAGTGGAAAAGAAATCTGAGAATGGTCTTTCCTAATGGAGAAACACAGGTTAACTTAATTCTTGGAACAAAGTCTGACCTCGCTGCAATAACAAGCAGCCATAAAGATGGTTTTAGGGTCTGATTTTCTCATAGAATAAATGTTTTTGAGCTTCATTCCTTAAACTGTCTTCTAAATACTCCTCAGGCTCATTTCCAAAGCTTGACACTATCCTCTGGTGAAGGAAGTATGTGCATTTTTTCCTCATACATAAGGAAGAACTTTTGCATATAGGGACGGGTCTTAATGACTTCTTTGCCAGATGCTATTCAGTGTTTCTGTCTTACCTACCTTGAAATCTCATAAAAAGATTTCATCATTCAAATCAGGAGTCTCTTTGCTATACCACTGCAAAAATCTTTTAATGGTTTCCCTCCTTCTTCCTCCTCCTCCTCCTCCTCCTCCTTTCCTCCCCACTTCAGACCCAAAGACCAGACCTCAGTACCGTGAGAGGCTCTAAAACCACCAAAACACCAACATGACTGTGTAGCAGTAACGGCAGCACTCACTTAAGACACCTGTCATGGTTTAACCCCAGCCAGCGACCAAGCACCACGCAGCTGTTCACTCACCTCCCTACCCCCACTGGGATGGGGGAAGAGAATTGAAAACAAACCAAAGCAACTCACAAGTTGTAATAAAGACAGTTTAACAGGGCAGCAAAGGAAGAGAGACTAATAATAATAATAATGTTAACAGAACATACGAACCAAGTGATGCACGGTGCAGGTTCTCACCACACGCTGACCGATGCTCAGCCCAACCCTGAGCAGCGTTCCCTCCAGCCAGCTTCCCCCAGCTTTATCTGCTGAGCATGACGTCATATGGCACAGAATATCCCTTTGGTCGGTTGGGGTCACCTGTCCTGGCTGTGTCCTCTCCCAGCTTCTTGTGCCCGCCCCCCCAGCCTCCTCACTGGTGGGGTGGGGTGAGAAGCAGAAAAGGCCTTGGCTCTGTGCAAGCCCTGCTCAGCAATAAAACAAATCCAAAACACAGCCCCATACTTGCTACTGTGAAGAAAATTTACTCTACCCCACCCAAATCTATTACACCACCACATTATCTGTGTTTAATGAATCTGAGCGAATCCATTCCCAACACACATGCTAGCAGAAATCAAGCTTTACAGAGTGCCTGTCAGAGGTGTTTGAACCAGACGTGCTCAGGAAGGGCCAAATGAAAGGTGAATCTATTTAAAACATGAAGAGGGGTTTGGGTTTTTTTTCTTTCTCATTTCTTCAAGCACTTCTACAGAATATTCACTCTATTTAGCTTTTAGTTTCATCTGAAATACAAAGCATTTAATACTCAATTGAAATAGTGACATCCTCTCATTCAGCTTTCAGCTGGGTTCCCAAAAGAGGCTATAAGCCTCAATGGAGGAGCTCATAAACCAGCTCTGAAGCAAGTGCTTATGTGGGCTGAGAAACTGAGGCACAGATAGAAGATCATACAAATAGGACGTGACAAGGGCAGAAATAAAACCCCATCCTAATCCCTGAACACATTCCTTTCCTTGCAAGGGGTATTTCAAAATGAACCGTTAAATCCCACCACCGTTCTCATCTTTCTCTGGCCAGATGATATCGCATGTTGCTTTCATTACTGGTTTGTGCTATCCTTTGGCTCTCCTGCTCCACTCCAGCTCTCTCGGCTTGGCCCACAATCTCTTCAAAAGCACAGTGATAGTATTATTTCTGTTTCATGCAAAGCTTGCCTAAATTTGTGGCAGGGAAAAGGCTGCAGAACTGTATCGTGTGATTCCCAAATGAAACCAGCTGCCTATTATTTCCACGTCTGTAACTTTAGACCGAATTATGTGAGCTGGAAAGCTCATCTTTGGCCACCCTTTGACAAAGAGAGCTCTTTATAATTATTTTTATTTACATTTTGTGCTGTTAGCATAGAAATTTGATCACAAATGTGACCTTATTGTTATCTCCTCTCACTCAGCCAATTTTCTGCTGAGCTAATTAAAATAGTGATATAAAATATTTGCCTTAATGTTTCTTTAAATCATAGCTGCCAGGTCTACTAATAAGAGGCCAACGATCAGTGACATCAACTGCCATAGGTCATCAAGGCCCAGGTGCCCGTGGCAATTCATAGCAATTGCAAAGCTCTCCTGCAGTCTTTACCCTGCTTCCTGACAGAATGTAAAGACTTCACACCAAGCTCCATACCACTATAGACTGTCCATGTCTTGTAACCACAACACCTAATCTCGAGCTAATTTGGGAATACCTATAGAGGCCAGTGTCACTATAACATTGGACTAGAGGAGGAGACTGACACCATGGGCTCACTGAGAGTAGCCGGGAGTCACTGATGCTACAAGCTTATCTGCAAGGTGAAGATTGCATGTCTTTCAAAAATCAGTTTTTTTACTCCAAAACAGTGAGTCAGCGTAGAAACTGCCCTGCGAAACACTGTGGCCAGCACTCTGTAAGGTAGGTGATCATAATTGTCCCTTTGGTTATTAAAACATATGGTTTTCTCTTGAGCCTGTGTTAACAAGTGCTTATCTTGCAGCTACCAGTGGGGAGGAGTGCCTTGATTTATTTCACCTCAAGCATCTCAAAAGTGAAGTTTCTCCTCCAAGCTTCTTTATTCTTGTGGAGGGGCAGAGATGGGAAGAAATGGATATTTTTCTCATGTTCTTCCTGCCTTACTTCCTACAATTTGTTCTTAGTCATTCTGCCTGCTTGAAGTCTTGCAAGTGACTACACCTGAGAGTTAAGTGACACTGGTAAGCATATTTTCCAAAATCAGGCTCTAGCGAGTGTGAGGGTGAGCGCATGAAAATAGTCATAACATTGCACTGCCTAGTGGCTTTAACCACAATTAAAATTTCAGTGCATTAGGAGCAGCATAGCATCTCTTCCTTGAGTACCAGCTAAACACCAAGCTACCATCCATATCTTTTACCACCTGTACTGTCAAGTGTGAATGGATTGTGTTTATGGCACATCAACATTTTCTGATCTGCATGTGAATTCTGGGGTTTGAACTTTTTTTCCCCCTCAACATTTCAAAAACCAAAGTTCAAAGGCCCACTTCGTCAACCCTCAAAAATGTAAAATGTCTTATGCAACTTACTGAGAAATAGATAGCTATTTTCCTGAATAAAGGAGCAGATTTCATAGAGCTCTAGGTAGAAGTAATATATGGCATGAGACTTCTTCCTTTGGAGGAATTGATGATGATGCTTCATTGGAATATTGTGCAGTAAAATAGTTACTACTGATATTATAGAAAATCTGAAGATCCAAAAATAGGTGGCAGAAGCAGGATGCCTCAGTGGCAGGTCTGAGTTGTTATGGTCTATTCGCAGCCAGCACCTGGAGGCTCAGAACAAATCCTGCAATATACTTTCTTCTAAAAAGAATTTATGGTCAGGAAGAAATCTGACTAGTGGTATGAACTCACTGTAAAACAAACACATGCACAAATCCTGGTACTCTTCAAAGGGTAATAGATTCAAATCTACTTCCATCCAATTATTTCTTCATTTTCAGGGGTCATAGAGGAATGAAAGTAGTCAAGCTTTATCTTAACCCTGCCAGATCTGCGTAAGAGAAAATGGCTTATTGCTTAAGGCAAAAACATATTTATTTCTAGAACCTTTGGCTTCCTGGCTGCACATCTCATGGGCTGTGAGTATCCCACATTTTTGGCCTGCTTAAGTCCCCACTTCAGCAGCTTTTCAGTGGAACACATTAGTGAAAGTGAAAAACCATTAATTAAGGAGCAAGCTAGGCATGCAACAAGCTCACTGTCTCCTTTGAGAACCTGGAAGTGCAGAAGATGTCCTTAAACTTCACAAAATCATTTTTACTTTTTAATTTCCAGGAAGATGTTTTTATTTCTGACTTCAAAAGTTCAGAACAACAGCAACAAAACCCAGATGTGAAAATCTAGTCTCATCATGTCCACAATTTTTGTCTTAGAGAGATATCTCAGAAGAAAGATCCCAGCTCCTCATGATTCTACAAATTTCTTTTTCCTGTATAGTTTTGCAGTAGCCTGGGGTTTAGAATTTGATTGCCAGCACATGACTCTCTTTGCTATTCTACATAATGAAAGTCCCCCTTGTAGTTCTAAATGAATATATGTATATTTGCACGTTTCTGTGTGTAGATATATTTACCTGTCAACATAAGCTCATAAATATGTAAACAAATCCTGGAGAGTGTAAATTATAGCATGCGGCTGGCAGAGTCAGTTTTAGTTGGGTTTGCCTACAGATTTTCATTTTAATTCCTTGCTCTTACATACTTATTACTTACAAAAGACTTGCTTTTGTTATTATTGTTACTGATTGGTGTTATAGTAGCACTTACAGACTCAAGCCTTTTCTTTTAGGTATTATATGTAATACACAGAAATGTTCTGTGATTACTTTCGAAGGTATCTCTTAGCTCTTGACATGACCCGCAATCTGACTGAGCTGTAGGCGTTCAGCAAAGCCCCAGACAAACCTTCCTACTGACTGCGTGGACCATGCAATGGACAGAAGCATAACAAGGTGTTGGCAGGATTTGGGCAGTTTATAGTACCTAGAATATATATGCTACTACAGGGTTCACAGGTTATTTTTAAGGCAATTTCCCAAATGCTTCTACTCTGATTTCTTCCAACTACAACTTCTTCAATCATTTAAGCTTGCTTAGACCTTCTAAAATTAATTTTCTTCATACTTTTTTTTTTTTTCAGCCTTGAAAGAAATCATAGTGATTCTTCTGATTAAACAATATAACACTAAAGTGGCTGAAGCAGAAGTATTTTTCATGGAAAGTTTCCAACAATGAAACACTTTGAAAACACAGAATTTGATTTACAAGGTCTAACCTGATATAAGACAATTGATTTCTGCATGAAATTTGAGGGCCCATTCCTCGGGCTGGAACAATATAGTGGACACAGATTCAATAGGAAGCTCAAAGGTAGGATAGCCAGCACCTTGATGGGACCAAGCTTCCCCCCACCCCACCCCTGCCAGTGTCAGGCCACTCTCAGTGCTACATTTGATGTGATGTTAGACAACCAGAGGCTCCTCACACATGCATTCTTCTAGGTAGAGCATGCACAGAGAAGACGAGACACTGCTTGTAACCTCCTGCACATGCTGTGTCTGGAAGGCCAAGAGACACACATGTTGGGTTTCCTGCACATTATATGCAGGAACTTACACAATCTCTCACATTAGACTCAAACAGGTACTATGGAGACCATGTGCCCATATTTCAAAACTTCAAAAGTTCCCAAACCAAAACAAATGGCAATTTCTTCAGTGCTATATGATATAGCCATGTGGTTTCAAAGCCTGCCTCTCTCTCCCCTTTCCCCACAGCATATCACCCAGAACTGTATTTTCTCCTGTGTACTCACCTCCTTCTCACACTAGTAGACATGTCAGGTCAGCCCAAAAACAGGCCAGGGAGTCTTCTGCAAAGATGAGAAAAGGAAACAGAGGCAGGCACAGAAAACATAATTGCTGGGGCAATCCAAAAGACGGTAGTTCAGGAATAAAACTTAGCCTGAAATGATTGTTGGTCCTTCTGCTTTCATGTTAAACTTTAACAGCACAGTTAAACCCTAAGTGGTAATGATAGACTTGTACCTGCTTTCAGATGTAGAGTCCAAAGCTCCAGCTGTCACGGACAGGGTTTACAGCTGAGAATTACCACCCGACAAAAGCATAACATGAACTAGCAAATACACCAAGCTGAAACTTCATTGCACTTGAAGGCCTGAAACCTCAAGGATTTTCCAGACCTTTGTAGTTTCCCATCACCACAGCAGACTCAATCCAACCTTTTCCTGGTTGACACAGCCATTATAGTAGTGTTCCTGTGATATTTCATAGAGAAGAAAAGATTCGCAACAGAACTGAAGGCTTCACTCACATGTCTGTCTAATCCTAGACACCACTATTGAATACACTTGAAAACACCTCAATTCTCAGAGGCTGCAATTACATGTTTTCAGTACTTTTTTTTGGCCCAGATTATTCCCATTTTATCCTTTTACTAAAGCTAATAAAAATGTGATATTTAATAGTACAGTAAAATATTCCTTCACAGCTTCAGTTAGTGTCTGTCTTAAGCCAACCTCAATATATAAACTTAATATAACCCTTGCAAAGTGAATGCCAGTTTTTATTCTTTCAGTGTGCCCATTTAAACAGCAGAAATTTTGAATCCAGTAAGAGTCATTGGAAAGTTTTGGAGTTTTTCTCTCTTGGAACAAACACAGATATTGGCTCCATTGTCTTCAGAGTCATTAGGACACGGCTCAACATTTCTAACTTGCTTCTGTTGATAATGTAGCATCTCAAAGTTCCGCTTTTTCATCACCATCATCTGTAAAGGCATCTTATGCAAGTAGCCAGGAGCCTTTTGGCCCAGACTCCTAGCTGGTACAACTCAGCATACCACTGTCTCATCAGAGAGGAGACTTTTCTTCAAAGTATTTACAAACAAAAACCTTACAAGAAAAGTAAGCTTGGGAGCCCATGTTGGTCACAACTGACAAGACTCATTTACTCTGAAAATTAAGATATTTATGGATTATATACCACCTCTTTAAAATTATAAATAGGATTGACAAAGTAAATCCCTTTTACAGCTCTGATTATTATGTCTAACAAATAAGCTAGAAAAAAGATGAAGTTTTGGGTGAAACTCCAAGCCACCTGAAGGCTTCCAGACTTAATAAGGCCAAGTATTTCCTCATTTCCAATTTCTTTTTTTATTATTTTTTCTACTTCCCTTTGAGCACACAAAACTAATAAATGTGTTTTTATCACAGAAAAAGAAAGTAGCACTGAAATCTGCAAGAGCAAGTGGGCATGGAAATGTCTTTCTTCTTTTTAATAAAAGTTTTAATAAAGATGTATATACAAGCCTTGCAGCTCTTCAATAAGAGCCTGAGCCTGCATGTTGCTGGTAGAACTCAACTTCCCCTGAAGTCAGTGAACTATTTTACAGGAAACAATCTTGTGCTGGTCCCAAGGCAGTGAACAATATTATCTAATACGTCTTTTCTGACTTGAACCTCTATGATTAGGTTTTTAATTATATCAGTTGAAGAATACCTATGACCACAGGAGAGCAGATACACAGATCCCAGCTATTTGCTCTCCTAGTGCAAGAGGAGGTACACGCTCCCTCCCAGCCTTGCACAGTGAGTGCTGGAAGGAGAGAAAGCCCCCAGGGTCCCCAGCAACTCTGCCCTGTCAGAGCCAGCCTGAGCCCACGCACTGCAGCAACGCTTCAACTGCTGGCTCCGTCATAGGAATTTGACAGACAAGGCCTTGATGGCCAACAGGTCTGACTGACACCAATAGTGCTAGTACCGAGAAGTCATAGAATCGTTGAATCATTCAGGTTGGAAAAGACCTTTAAGATCACCAAGTCCAACTGTAAACCTAACACTGCCAAGTCCACCACTAAACTGACTCAACCACTTCCCTGGGCAGCCTGTTCCAGTGCTTGACAACCCTCTTGATGAAGACACTTTTCCTAATATCCGATCTAAACCTCCCTTGGCACAACTTAAGGCCATTTCCTCTTGTCCTATCACTTACTACTTGGGAAAATAGACTGACCCTCACCGCTCTACAACCTCCTTTCAGGTTGTTGTAGAGAGCGATAAGGTCTCCCCCGAGCTTCCTTTTCTCCAGACACCACCAAGTCCAACACCATGATAGCTGGCAAGTTTTTTCATCAAAAATTGCAGCCTATAGGAGGTGACAGTGTTTGACACCTTTACTTGCAGTAAGCAATAAGGACATTTTAGGAGGAACATCACAAAAATTATTTTGGAGCCAATAATTCAATTTTTTTAAAAAGATGAATAAAATGGATTAATACTGGCAATGAGTTTTCTGTTTCAAAAGGGGAGATTTGATAAATTGGAGGTAGCACTTGATAAAATGAACTGGGATAGTCAGATAGACAGAGAAACGTTGAGATATGAATTCCTGCTTGCAATTTCTGCAAGTTCATAAAAGGTGCATAAACTCATAAATTCACAGCACGTTCATAAAAGACCTTATAAAACATGGTGCCTTTGAGAGCAAGAAACTGAGCTGTTGTGTGATCCTGTCAGACTTACCTTCCTCCCATTTCCCAAATGATCCTTTCTGACCTGGCCTCTTGAAATGCATTCTCAGACCTCCTTGGTATCCAACCACCAGCCCAAGCAGCTTTGGCACAAGTATCCCCAGCACAGGGAGCAATTCTGCCTTCAGGACAGAGGGAAAGTCGGAATAAAATTTGGTGTCCCACACACTCTGGTCAAAATGTAACACTAGAAAATTCACTTTACATTAGGGTGTTTTTTTGAAGAAACTTAGTTCTGTTTCTACTCAGAAATGTGCTCAGAGTTGATTTACACTGTAATAAAGAAATAACATTCCTTTGGCAAGTATTAAAACTACTTAGATATTCCAGTGAGACCATTGCTTTAATGAAAGCAACAACACCAAGAAAAACAAACAATTTTGCCTGTTGAAGTTGACAACTGCTTTGTCTCCTATCCACCTCTATTAACAGTGGAAATAGTTATCCCCAACAAGTATTTGTAATAAAAGCTGTAGGCGATTCCAAGTTTGTAGAGATGAGCACTTTGAATTTAATTACAGATGCTTCCAGATGCCTTTTAATAATAAAAAAAAAAAATAAAAAAATAAAGTTGAATGCTATGGGATGTATTCAATTAAAGAATAGACCAGAAGAGCTATTTACCAGGAAAAGGGCTGATTCTGTTTTAAGGCTAAGTCACACTTCACAGAATCACAGAAGGGTAGGGGTCAGAAGGGACCTCTGGAGATCATCTAGTCCAACCCCCTGCTAGAGCAGGGTCACCCAGAGCAGGTTGCACAGGAACGTGTCCAGGTGGGTTTGAGTATCTCCAGAGCAGGAGACCCCACACCTCTCTGGGCAGCCTGTGCCAGGGCTCTGTCACCCTCACAGGAAAGAAGTTTTTCTCATGTTTATATGGAACTTCCCATGTTCCAGTTTGTGCCTGTTGCCCCTTGTCCTGTCACTGGGCACCACTGAAAAGAGTTTGGTCGCATCGACTTGACACCCACCCTTGAGATCTTTAGAACGTTTATATACTCAACACCCTTATAAGTAGCACAACACACAGACTAGAAGGGCAGGCAGGAGGTATGAAGCAGAAACGACTGACAGGAGATGGCATGAAGACAAAAAAAAAAATGAGAAAAGAATGAGGGGTAAATTCTAACTGTCATTTTATTTTTTGCTAGGAGTCTCTGACAAGACAGATAGATAGTTTTACTGGCTGCCATTTTCTCAAACTGCAGGAGCACTGGGAGGAGCAGGGCTGATAGCACATGAGACTGAGACAATGGTGAAAATGGAATTTAGTAGCAAAACAGCCCAAACAACTGCTACTGTGTCACTCGTTCAAACAGCCACCACAAAACAGGTACACTTTGATTCAGGTGCAACACAGAAACCTGCAGCTCTGTAGCTAGAGAGGAGCTAATGATGAGGTATCACTCTTACAGCCTAATTAAGGCACTGGGAAAAGTTACAGAGACTTTAATTTCTTAGACTAAGACACATAACATGTAAAAACACTTCTTCTCCATTTTCTCCTTTGCATCTCAGTGTTACCATTACTACCAGATAACCAAAATAGCTAAAACTGCACAGGGAGCACAGAACAGTTTTTATTAGGCTCTCCTTCTGCAGCCTGACTGTTTATTCAAACTCAGACTTAATCGTCTCTTTTGATACCATGCATCACCTAACGCAGAAACTGAGAAGGAGGTGCCCTCTTCAGACTACTGGGCAACAGGATGGAAGACACAAACCCGAAAAGAGTCTCTCATTCACCAACTCCTTAGTGTCTACTTTAAAGTCCAATAGGTAAAATTGCACACAAGAAAATGAAAAGCATTAAAAAACAGAAGATATCATGCCATCATTATATAAATGCCATAATACATAGTCACACTAATCATAGTCTACGAAAAGTATAGGAAAAACTATTTGCAGATATGACACTACAACTTACCTTTTAAAAACCCAAATTGGATGCAAAGAAATCAGAGTATTAAATTTCCTGCTGCTAATGCTAAGTGTTAATGTTAAATGTTCTCTTAATGTTAATTTATGTTTTCATAAGCCTATTGCAACAGATTGTACATAAGAAAACACAGCTACATTTAGCTATGGGCCTTAGGAATAGGGGGAAAAAAACCCAGCATTAGCTAGAAAAATAGGTGCCTATCTATTCTGTCTTCCCTGAACTATGCACCAATTAAAGGACATTTTCTGTCTGATACAAGCTGAAAAGGCTTGTCTGCTTTCTGATTACAGAATTTCTGCAGCAATGGTTGCAAAACCTCACCATCTAGGACATCCACAATACCGAGTTCATGCATGGGAGGATGTCTGTGTTGTGTGGGTTTGGGTTTTTTTAAAAACATAATAAGTCAGTATACAGTACAGGAAAGGTTCAGCTATTTTAGAAACTGTTATTGGAGGGGAAAAAAAAAAAGGTTACTTAACTGAGTTGTCAGGGTCCTGATGGTGCTAGAAGACCTTTCTGTCCCTGACCAACCTTAGCGTCCAGGAGCTTCATGCTTAAATGGGCGGGGTGTAAGAAAGGCACCAAGAGAGGCTGATCAGAGCCATTACGGTTTACTTGTGCCCTCAAGTATCGCAAACACTCTAATATATATACCCGACATATAATATGTCATCTAAATATCTCAAATGACCAGTCCTCCCACCATTCAGCTTAGCCTAAGATAACTGCAAAGGAACAAGTAGTGTATTCTCTTTTATTCCCAAAATACGAAAGCCACTCTATTACAGCAGAGAAGGCCCTGAGTGCCCCGATGTAGGAGTTTACTTGAGTGTCACAGTTAGAAAAAGAATACATTTTCACTTTTGCTGCATGAAAAAAAATACCCATGATACACGTTAAGTCACTTTTTCAGCTCTGGTGACTCACAGGACAGGGACTGCAAATAACACCTGCACTGAGGCAATTTGGATCTTCAGAGCCACGGCAGCCAAATGAAAGGAAAATGATGCCCACTGGAGACCTGGGCCAATAATTAATCTTCAGAGAACATTCGGCATTTCAAGTAAACTTGATCTAGAAAGTGACTAAATTCTCAGGTGTTTGCAGAAGCACAGGGACAGAAGAAAAACAAGAACATGCCAGAAAAAAGTAAAAGTTGATGGCTGCTCTGCACAGGAAGAGAGGACTTGGCCTTCCCATGACTTGACTTCTCCAATCATGAACCTACTCTGTCATAGCCTGGCTCATAACATGGCCATCTCCCTGCTGCTGTTTTTCAAATGATGTATGCCAGAGGCCTTGCCCTTAAGAGCTTATAACTGGAAAGGAGAAGACAATAGCAACAAGCAAAAGAGACAAAAAGAAAAACAAAAAAAAAAAAAAAGAAAAACAAAAAGAAAAACACAAACCTAAAAAAACCAACAAAACTGGGGTATCCAGTTCTGGCCTGCTGCTTTTAATTAAATCAGTGGAAAAGCATATGACACAGAGAGATTTCCATTGTGGGTAGGAACAGAAGACTGACTGCATGATCAAAACATCAGTTTGATGCCACACAACATCTACTTTCTTTTAACTGTGTTTCATTATAAAGCTGAAAGAAGCAGTGAGCAAATCTGGGGGAGCAAAGGTGAAGGAGCAAAGTAAATGGGACTCGAGAGGGGATGAGTGCAACTAATAGGAGAAGGATGGTGAAAGAAGGTGGGCAGCAAGGGGGAGAGGATAACGAGAGGATGCCGTGGTAAGAAAGCGATCCATCTAATAGGGACAGACTGCAAGTGCAGGCAAGACAGAGTCTAATCCCAAAGGTGAATATCTAATCCAGCCAACCGACAAGCTCTTCAGGGCTGGTTTGGATGCTCCCTTGTGAAGTCCTCTACCTCGGCTCTGGCTGGAAGTCCTTATTAAGTTGCAGCTGTGGCAGCTTTCAAAAAGGCTTCACCCAGCACCAAAGCCATATGTCCTATGCAATATAAAACAACAGAAAGCCATGCACAGCTCTGGGGCCAGCCACCACCTGTAGGCAACACCCTACACAAGGTCTTCAGATTTTATATGGTATTTATATGAAATGATGAAAACAACAAGACAGAAAACCATTCTGTGCCGTCATTAACAAACTAGACTAATACTTCATTCAGCGCTTGGTACAGTTCCCTCATAACAATTACAGACTGTACCTCCCACAGATTCCTGTTACCTATTAGAAAGTGCAGATAACAGATCATTCTGTGTTATTTTGCCGTGTAATCCTCACGACATCTGTAATTAAGAGCACTAAGCCAAAGAAAGAATCAACAGGAAAAAAAAGATGCTAAGAACCAGGATGAAAGTAGCCTATATTAAGTGACAAGAAAAACATTTGTATCCCCAGCAGAACACCAAGGAAGGACCCCAGTCACAAAGATCATTTAAAGTCAACCTTCCCCTGAAATGAAATTTGAATAGGTTTGGTGGGACCTCCTATGTAAAAGGAAAATGGCTGTGAATGGAAGGTACAACCAGAGCTGTAGTATCATCGATCTTGAAGTCAAAAAAGACTGATACCGACTTCAGCTCATTAAGAGTCATTTTCTTTC
>KL260003.1:19066-49883 GCA_000699545.1 Podiceps cristatus | reverse complement strand
CCAAAAAACAAAAAACCCACCAAAAACCCCCAAACAAAAAACCAAAACAACCCCCCCCAACAAAATTCCCAACCTAAAAAATCCTAACCAAAACCTCCCCCAAACCAAACTAAACAAAAAACCGCCACAAACCAAAACCCACACAAACCTCAGATCACTTGATCCAAATCGAAGCATTTCGATTCACTAATCACCCCCAGGTTTTGGGGCACATTGATCCAAATTACTGGTGCTTCCTCTAGCCCCACCTGAATTTCCATCTCCCCTAACTCCCGGAGCAGGTCGGTTACTTAATGGCCCGTAAGGTTAAGGCCAAGCCGGGAAAGCTGTGCCTGCTTACAAGCCGTGCTGAAGCCAAGCCGGCAGTAAGAGACTGCTGATCCCGGGGTAAGGCGCAAGGGAGGAGTCGCTGCGTGATGCCCTGCGTTTACGTTCGTCCCGAGGCGCTGGGGTCCGGCGAGAGCTGGAGACAGGATTTGTTCGGCTGAGTGGGCCTTTGGTCTGACCCAGTGTGGCTGCTCGTACGTTCTTAATAGAAGTTTGCCTTTCTGAAACTGAGCAAACACATCCGTGTGCTTTAGCTCATTGAGAGTAGCATGGAAATTTAATAAAATCTTGCCTAGGATTTGTATGGCTGTGTCTTAGCTTTAGAGGTGTATCTCTCTAGGGATTGGAAGGGCTGTTTGCAGTAGCTGGTGAATTAAACCCATTGGTTTACGCTTTTATCTGGGAATGCTGGGAGACATCTTACGTGGTAACAAGGTTTTCCAACCAATAGGCCTGGAGATGTTGAGTCATATTTAACAGCAGAGTTTAAAGCTGCTCAATTCTTAATTGCCTGGCCTTTGCTTGACCCAGCTGAGGTTCTTTTTGCTTTTAGGTACAAGCATATTGTTTCCCTTTGGGGAAAGCAGTATCTGTATTTATAACGTGTTACAGCATACGGGGCTTTCACTAGCTTCAGAACTAGAGATGGAAATGAAAATTCAGCTAACTTCTAGTTTAACCTGATCTGTCAAAAGGCTAGTGCTTTTCCAGTCTGAATCTTTTGAAGACACTGCATCTTTCTATGCCTGTCCTGGTCTTCCTTTGACTTAGCTCTTTAACATGTAGATTACTTAAGATCACATATTTCCAATGGAGAAGTGGTGAGAAATAATTAAGTTATAGCTGCATAGACTTTGCATAAAATGTTAGCGTCTACAGAACATCAACTCATAAGTTCTGGAATATGGGCTTGACATTTCATGATAAATAAAAAAAGCTAGAGGTAATGGAAAAGAGAGTCTGAATTTCTCCTAGCCTCTCACTGTAAATGGTTGTAACTACTTGCAATGCCAGCAGCATTCAGAAATCATGAGGACCACTTAAAAAGCAAGATAGTAAAAAAATAGCTGCTCCTAAGGTGTTACCTTTGTTTGCTTTTTGCAGTTTTTCATCTTAGAGATTGATTCCCATATGTTGTCTTACTCTTCTTGGGGAAACACAGAGACTGAAAACATACTTGAAGTTAACAAGTCACAAAACACATAAAAGTTTAGTTCGTTATACAATATCATGATTCTCCAGGTGAAACAATAGAACAACACTCCACATACATGTGAACACACAAAGTTGGGGCGTATCTAGATAATTGAGACTCTTAATTATGAGACTCAGTAAAATTTTAATAATTATTCTATAAGATGAGCTGAAGCTGTGTTCCCTGTTTCTTCTTGAGATTATTTACAATATATTGAAAATTCTAAAGAAATGATTTATTAAATATTTAAATGAACATTAATAAATTGAATGTAAAAATCTGAAGCAAATCAATCTCAACTTACCGTGTGTTCCTAAATGTTCTGTCCCTCAAGCACAAGTCTGTAAGTTAGACTTCTATGAAAATGAATTCCATCTGGTGTATTAAACTGAGTAGATGCAAGGGAAAAAAAGCAAATATATTCTCTTTCTCTTGGATGCATTCTTCTGCCTTTGATATGCTTTAGCCCATGGGATTCAGTGGAAATTATTTTAAAAGCCCTTCTGAAATTAATAAAACTAACCAGCATAATTAGGTTGAGAATTTTGTCCCTGCTGTAACATTTCATAAGCATTTAACAACATTCTGTGAGAAGGTTATCATTCTCTGTTAAATGACCCAAGTACCCAAGTATTTTTCTGCCAAGCAATGGTCAGGCCCATCAAATTAAGTATTATATGATAAGCATGAAAAGACATACTGTTCTAAACTGCTCTGAGTTCTCCGATCTGCATGTTGGGTTTTTCTCTTCTTTTCACTGGCTCTGCTTATAGTCTTCAGGAGCTGTGCCCTTTTAGAGCGATGTTCTGCACTGTTGACAGCCTTTCCTGCTACCTTTCACTTTAGGTCGCAAGCTGGAGTACTGAGGCTCTGTCTTTCTCACAAAGTCCAGTTCTTAACTGGAAGAGCTTCAGACCTTTTTTCGCTGTGCAGAACAGTTGAGAGCACCAAGAGGAAAAAGTCTATGTTGCATAAGGAGAGAAACATCTCCTGTTTCACAGTTAACTTTTTTCCTCCTGGGAATAGCGCACCTCCATGCACACACGCACACATACATCTCCCTTTCCTCTTGCAGAAATCTGCTCTGCGGAGGAAGTGTGCTGCCTGCAAGATTGTGGTCCACAATGCGTGCATGGAGCAGTTAGAGAAGGTAAGACATTGCCATCTTCTGGAGCT
Organism: Podiceps cristatus; assembly: GCA_000699545.1. Classification (NCBI taxonomy): domain Eukaryota; kingdom Metazoa; phylum Chordata; class Aves; order Podicipediformes; family Podicipedidae; genus Podiceps; species Podiceps cristatus. The sequence goes on along the minus strand of KL260003.1, from coordinate 47,185 downwards.
TGACACGGACAACACTTATTTAATCCTTATTACTGAGGTTTCAGTCCGGAAAACACCATATGCCAAAGTAGGTTTTCATAGGTGTTTTGACAATATATTTGTTAAAAAGTTGACTTAAAATTCCAGCTTATGTTTTAAAATAGATTTCTTCAAACCCTGTGAACCTTTAAAAAACCCCAACAACAAAAAAACACAGAATGCTTTCACAATTTTTATGATTAAAAAATAATTTCCCTCTACTTCTAGACTGAAAATTGAAGCTAGAAAATGCAGTATCTTTTCATGCACAAAATTGGCCTTTCAAAATTCCTCAACTAAACCCAGCATAATTCATCTCATGACAGCTATATTTATTATGAGCAATGCAGCATAAGATGCTACTGTGAACATTTTTCCACTGTGTTTACTAGTTTATACTGTTTTGTCCTCAAAACCTCAGAAATTAAGTTCTCATTTTTAAAATGGAAAACATCAAACCTGTTCTTAATACCTTTATATGTCCTTTATTTCTGTGAGCATCTGTCCTGCTTCTCAGTTCCTTCAAGGAGCCTTCCTTACCCGCAAGTGCCTGTAAAATATCTGTCACTGAGTTCTCTTCCCATCAGTGATTCTTCTTCTTCTTTGCATCTAACTGTTAGTGTGTTCCCCCCACTGTTCGTTCTTGGTGGGATATGTGTAAAGAAATATGAGTGGCAATTTCCCCATTAATTTCATTAGACCTTTGTTTTCACTCCTATATGTTTGGCAATGTTATTCTCCGCTAAAGAAGTTGATGCATAATAAATTTACAGTAGCAACACTTTGGAAAGAGTTTTTCCTTTCCAAGTATTTGAACTTGTGTTGACAAACGTTACAGTGATTGCCATAATACCAAGTTGGAGAAGTACCATTTCCACCCCTGATGCTTTTACCCACAGTGAAATTAGCATTAGCACATGCTTTCAGCACAAAATGTTACCAGTGAATTTTTCATGACTTCCTTCGTCATCAGCAGTGCTGACTCTCCATAGCCCAGCGAGCTGGTGGCATGGCCAGCCAGAGCAAATGAGCACTTAGATAAAATCTATTCTCTTGAGCTTGTTTATACCCTTCTGGAGACCATGAAATTTGCCTCTTGGCAGAGGGTTGTTATAAAGTCTGCCTCCCTCTTAAACCCTGTGGAGTTTAAAACTGGTACCTAAGTCTTCTGCTTGGCCCTCTCTGCAAAGGTGTAAGTTGTAAGTAAAATAAATATAAACTGGCAGTTTTTCCAGCCTGCCACGTCTCAGCGGTAAAACAACAAATTTCAATTCTGGGTGAAGAGCAATGGAGGAAGACTAATACTGCGATGTCTTTTATTTCTTCTTAAGTAATAAGTATTTTGTTTTTTCCCCCCCCCCCCATCCCCCTTCCTTGAGCTATTATTTTGAAAGCCATTGTTAAATGAGGGAAGAATTTATTTGTATGGGAAGGGTTGTATTTAAATTTGGGGAAACTTGATCCTTTTACCTTCATAGCAAAAGCATTGCTGTGCAGTCGTTTTAAGTGTTTTATTCTTTGAAGCGTTGTCAACTTAAGCTTGAATCCGTTTCATTTAGTGCATCCTTACCTCACGTATCCTTTGGCCTTTTCTCATGCCTCTCCAGTATGGTTTTGGTTTTTTATTTTTTTTTCTCTATGTCCTCCCTGCTCTTATTTCTATTGATTTTCTTTTCTCAAACGATTGGGTGTTTTTTATTTGTTTTTTTTTTTTTTTTTTTTTTTTGGTAGGACTCCCTTGTTGCTTGTTAAATGCTTTTTCTCTTCACTTTCCTAAAAATGCTTTCTGATCATGGAACCTCCTGTTGTCCTTTTCCTGTCTTTCCTCTCTCCTCTAAAGGAGGCAACACCGCTGCATGTGGCAGTACAGTGCTCCCCAAGCATGACTGGGGAGGTGGATAAAAGCAGCCTGATCTGAGCAAAACGTAGAAATTCAGGGTAATTTGCAGGGTTCTTCATGTGAAAGAAGATTTCTCCACAGATGTTGTTTATGAAGACATAAAGCTGGGATGTGCAAAAAGATCTTACAGAGCTAGATTTTCAGCTCCTGTTAACTTTTGAGACCTCAGCTTAAGTCCACTTTGGTTGCAACTGATCATCTTCAGAAAAAAAAAACAACCAAAACAAAAAACAAAAAAACAACAGATGAAGCATTTTTCTTCTAAGCAAGGGAGAGTTTAAATAGCATTGTTGAAGATGAGGGCTGTGGAGAGATCTAGCAAGGAGAATTATGGCCTATGAAAAGAGATTTTTCTGGCATCCAGGTAAGTTACTTTATTCAGCTAGTGAAGCTACAATTTTAATAGATAATAAATATTTTGGAAGTCTGACCTAGATCAACACATTAGAATAAATTCTCTCTCAGCTTACTTTCAGTTCTAACAGCTTTATTTTAATGCCAGATTAATTTTCGCTGCAAACCGACTTTCCGAGAAGGAGGCTCCAGATCTCCAAGAGAAGTAAGTAATTGACAAATAACGATTGTTTTTAATTTATGTTGTGTACCGATGCACCTGGTATGGAGCCGAAGCAATGCCTTTAGATTCAGAGGAGTCTTAGACAGGGTATTGGTTCCCTGTGGGACATGTTTTCCTCCTCAGAATAAATGTAAAATGAATTCCAGCTGAAACACTCCATTACTTACACTGACAGAAACCATTTCATCTTTCTGTTGTTTCTTCTCCCATTCATTTAGCTGTTCTTTTTTCTTTTCTTTTCTTTTTTTTTTTTCTTTTGGGGGGGATCAGTTTTTTTCTTCCTGGCCTTTAAACTAGTATTTTTTATTTTATCTGATTCCTCCTCCTTCCACTTGTCTCTCCCTTTTTTTTTTTTTTTTTCCTAAAAGTATCTCTAATGTCCTAAGATTTTTGTCAGGGGGAAAAAAAAAAAAAAAAGAAAAATAAAGCATTCAAACCCCTTATGGTTTGTGACCAGCTGGACATTTATTGTTCTTATTGCTATATTTGTATCTGTCTTAATTAGTTAGAAACCAATGTTAAAAAAAAAAAAAAAGTCGTCACCCTGGCCAAAATAGTTGATGAAACTTACTTTACACAGTAAGGGTTTTGTTTGTTTTTAATAAAAATGAGGATAAAAACCTACTTTCTGATTTTTATAGTTGGTTTGGTGGCCAGCTTGCCCTTATCAGAGGTAGCTCAATTCCCTGCCACATTGACGGTTCAACCTCTTGCTGCCAACCAGGATGTACAGGGTCCCAACAGGGAGAAAAGACTGCTTCAAGGACTGCTCCTTCCTCCTCTCCTTCCCTTCTCCTGCATTGAGCTGTGATTTTTGGGGGTTATAAGGCTGTATTTCCAAAGAGAATAGAGTGGGGCCGGGCATTGTGGCTGAACACAGCAGTGTTTGGGCACTTCTGTGCGCTTCATGTAGGTGATGATTATCTCTGCATCATGTAATAAACCTTCTTTTTGTAGAAGAGTACCAAGACAGTAGTTCTGGCCACATTTCAATATGGATAAAGAACACCATCTCGTCCTTGTTCTTCCTCCAGTTTCGGTTGTCTCTGGGGTTTCCTCCAGGGACTGCTGCATTTTGCTCCAGAAATGATTGCATTGGCTGAAAGGACCTTTTCTTTGGTGCCTGTAAACCAGTTTCACACAGATGATACCTTTGAGTGCAAGCTGCCATTGTTTCCTATAACATATCTTTTTGTCCTTCGTTTGCAGAACTTTGTCCGACATCACTGGGTGCACAGGCGGAGGCAGGAGGGGAAATGTAAGCAGTGTGGAAAGGTAAGATTTCCCGTGCAGCACACCACAATGCTGGGCACTTATGAATTCAAGGTGGCTGATGGGTCCTTCTAGTCAGTGAAATTTGTCTATCCTGAACACTTGGCCTCTCTTAAGGGCTGACGACAAGCCTGATATTTTGAGTGGTAGCAACTCTGGTTTGCATGTGGGAAGAGAAAAGGCAACTGCATCTGCAGGAATGAGCCCATCACGTGTCCTGGGACATTGTGCTGCACTGGCTGATGAAAATGAGGAGGAAGACGACTATGGCTCCTTGAGCTTCTTTCTTCATTAAGCTAACCCTGTGCCAACACGATGATCTTGTAGTGCCATTCTTTCTGCCAATATCATGATGGCCTATTTTTTTCAGGCTTCTGGAAAAAGACAGGCTGTTGCTATCTTTCTGCCCTGGCAGACTCTAAGATTTGTGAGATGGTTTCACATTTCCTCAACTGCATAAATTGTAAAAGTTTATTTCTAAAAAGCTATAAAAAGGGGTAAGAAGTACCTTAACTACTGAAGACCTTTCTTCTGAAATACCATCAGCCCCTGAAATCTGTTGAGACATATTTAAAACTTAACACAAGAGTTCTATTTCCTTTCTCTATATTATACTTTTGCATCCCTCTCACCATCAACTGGTAAGAAAAGCTGTGTCTCACCTCCATGGCACAGCACTCTAGTCAGATGAAAATCAGATTTGTATCTGGGTACTGATGTAGATCACCAGCTACCAGCTGCAACAAGGTATGCAATAAAAATGTGATGTCCTTTTATAGTAAGTAGCTTGACAGCAGTGCAACAGAACACTTTGCATGCAGCATTCTTATAGTACAGTGATATTGCCTTTCTCCTCTGCCATTTTGGCCTGGATCTCCCCTAGAGGCATTAGGAATTAATTATGCAATGGAAGTACTTACTGCCTATCATATCAAAACCTGTGCTGGGTATGTTCACATGGGCAATGTGACCAGTCCATCCTAAAATTCCTATCGACCCCATCTGATATGGAGAAGTTTAGAGGAAATAAAAATTTTCCCCTCAAGTAAGAAATACTCATTTATGACTAACATGGGCATATTGTAGTAGAGGTCATTTTTTCTAAAGAAAAAGAAAGGATTAGGGAAAACAATAACAAGAAAAAAAATCCCATTATATTTATTGGCCAAGCGGTCTCCTGTTACAGCAAAATACTTGTCTGTCTTGTGCTCTGCTGTTACATTTCTTAGAGCTCAAAGTGACAACCATCTTCTATATTCTCTTGATATGCAAGAATAAGAGAACTATTGTTGAAATGGAATGACAGTAAGTTTAAAGCAAAAAAAAAAAAAGTTTTATTCATGGAATACCTAATGATTCTGGTAGATCTTGTTGTATAATATTGGTCCTATCCCATGTCTGGAAATGGATGGTTAAATATGTTAATGATCATTAATAATAGTTCACGCAAAGAAAGTAGAAATGAACATTTAGGAAATACCCATCTCATGCTTCAAGTCATAATCCAGTGGAAAGGAATTAATACTCCCCAGCATCCTTAGCGTGGCTTTGTGGCTTTATATTTTGTGTGCCTTTTGTGCCATAGTTGCCACTTTCTGCGAGAGGTGCCTATGTCAGTGTTTCACCTTAGATCACAAGTGAAGTTTGAAAGGAATTTTCCTGATTGTCATCACTTACCACCGTTCACACATGGAGCAGTTTTGCAGCAAATGACCTGAATTCCTTTTAGATTAAGCCTAATTGAAAGTTAACTGTGCAGCTACTAGTGGACACTCAGTCCACAGGACCAGACTACAGCTAGTCAGAAAGAAAATTCTCTGAAAACCCTTGTGTACAGTGTCCTCAGTACCAACAGAGGCCATGCTCCCACTGTTACACTTTACTTGCCAGGGCAGATAGTTTATACAGTCTCACCTAGGCTTCAGTTTTCTTCTATTTTTCCTCCCAGGGGTGACTTCACTGATGTACTGCAAAAGTACTGTCTGTAGAAATCAGTGCTAGGGAAGGGGGCCTGGAAAGTCTTGTTCAAAATCTTGCTGAGTGCAGTGAAACCGAACAATCTATTTCTGCCTACTTGCTGTGATGATTCCCTTTCCTTTTTTTTTTTTGGAACTGGAGACTGTAATAGAAGGATGGCCATATCTCTTAAGATGAAGTACCATTAAGTCCAGCATTCAACAGGGGCTTGTTATGGAAAAGTATAAGATGGAGCAGATGTGTCTCCAAAACAGTCTCCTAGCCTCTAAGAATTTCTGTCACATGAATTTCTGGCAATGGTGCCTTTAAACTTAACAGCCTATAACTCTCTCTCCTCTGATCTTGCCTAGTCTCAATCCTTAAGTTTCTCTAAAGTTGTATCATTTACAACATCCTTTAGCAAGGAATTCACAAGCTTAACTACATTCTGTGAGAACCAGCACATTTTGGTTGTTTCATGTATTAGTTTTTTCTAATGCTCCATAGCTCTTGTGTTGGAAGAGATGGTAAATGAGCAGCCCAAACCACATCCTCTACGCTATTCATGATGATTAAGAACTCATTTCTTTCTCCTGCAGGTGGGAAAAAAAGATAGTTTTGTAGCTTTTAGCTGTTATTAGCTGCTTGTTACCTGAGATCATCAGAGAAATCAGGATTTTTTTTGTTTGTTTTATGTAATACAACATAAGAATATTCAGACCGTGTGGCCTGGAATCCAGTTTGTGACTGTGTGCAGTAATAGAATCTTAAGGATGAATGCAAAGCAATCCTTTCTTCATGTACTTCTAGTTACCAGTGGCTTAGGGATTTTCTGAGACAGAATGCATCGTGGACCATTATGCTAAACAGACACACTATTTCTCCTTACTTTCTGTGGTGTCCAAAGCAGAGTGTCCGCTATTACACACAGAGTGTGCAGCTACAGTGCCAGTCTCTTTCTGTTACTCGTTCCTTTTAAAGGCCTGTGGATTGATGCAGAGCTGTATGTTTCCCCTGCATATAATGGTAGGATTGAAATTTCTAGTAGTTGAGAGGCAATTCTTGTTGTTTGTTATTGTAGTAGAAATTACCATCCAAGTGCTTCTGTTGCTGTCTGTATTTGAATTGTAATAATACTTGGCTCTCCTACAGTAATGTTGCATTGGAATATCTCTGAGAACATTAAAAAGGGAATAAATATCATAGGAAAATGCATGCAAAATATCATTAGTAATGCTAACACTGATGTGAAAATACTCTTCAGTGATAAATACATTTGAGAATATAACCAAAACATATTGGAGCAAGTAATCCCTATGTGCTCCCTATGTGCATGGGTGTCTATATTAATGTGGACTTTGATCCCAATTATTTATGCAGATTGTAATCACCAGCACAAGCTGGGGATTCAGATGCTCTTTTCCTCCAAATATATTTTCAATAGTATGCACAACTGTTTATTTCCATGGGAGCAGCTCACAGCATGGGATTTCATGTGCTGTACAGGAATGGGGTGCCAGTGAATCAGGGCTAAGCAGGTACTGTTAAGCCAATGTTCTCACAAAAGTGAAATTAATTTTCCATCCCCAAATTTCAAAATTTCAAAAAGAAGACATTCTTGCATGACCCAGGAACAAGATAGCTGAATTTTAGTTTTCCTTCTCATTGAGACAAGGCAGAAGAGATGATTTCTGATAGAATGTGGAGTGTCCAGGGTTTCAACCTCATAGTCCCCTTGGAATCTCACTGTGACCTGCAGTACATCACTTTATTTCATCAGTTTCTTTCTTTGTAAAGCAAGCGTTCAAATAATTGCTATCTTACCTCAAACACGTGTCCTTGGGAAGAATTAGTTCACATTTCTAAAGCAATTTGAAGAAGAAAAGTGGTGTTTTATTGCTATTTATCATTAATATGTTTTTATCATTTTCTCTAATGACTCCCTAAAAGCCAAATGGCTTACTGAATAAATGAAAAACGGTCCATCCAGAACCAGACAAGCTGCTCAGTCCATATGTTTAAAATACACCATTGATGGGCTGTGGAATTTATGTACTGAATTTTAGGTTTTATTAGTTGAGGTTTTGGGACAGAAGAATTTCACCCCTGCTTGTTAGAAAGCAGAACAAACCAAAATACTTCATGCCCATGAGGGACTGAAATAATTTTTTTTTAATATACATTTGGACAGGAAAAAGGAAAACTTGTGAGAAACATTTAAGAAGTAGTAGTCTAAGTGAATGAGAATAGAGCATTTTGTCCAGTGTCAGACCTCTATTGTACTCATATGTACCGTCATTCCGGTTGTTCTTGTGCGCACACCAAATGGCGGACTCGATCTGCCCAGCCAGAAGCAGCTGGCCAGCTTCCCTTTGTGAAGCCATTTGACCACGCCCCATTACTGAACCTGAATATGCCAAATTGCCTTTATTATGAAGAATCTACTCTTTGAATTTCTCTGAATGTTAAACCTGAGGCATTAGGGGGAAGGATTTAACAAAAAAACCCCCAAAACCTCCAAACAAAACAAACCACCAAAAAAACTCCAACCCCTAGGCAAAGGTGACACAAGCCTCTTTAGGAGTAGGCCTTAGTTGGTGGTGTGGTCCATCTGGAAAGCTGGTTTGAATATATTCTGGGGACGCCTGAAGAAGTAGCTCTGCACTTCTGCATGGCGGGCAGACAGGGAGAGCCTCCTCCTCTTCAAGGTATTGATAAGGCTGTTCTCAGCTACCATGTATGGGCAGATTGTAGCTCAGTCCCTCTTTTAAATAAGACCAGTGCATCTGTGCATCTGCATTGCAGCCTTTCAGTGCTTAAAGGGGGCCTATAGAAAAGATGGGTGAAATCTTTTCAGTAGGGACAGCGGTGACAGGACAAGGGGTAATGGTTTTAAACTGAAACAGGGTAGGTTTAGATTAGATGTAAGGAAAAAATTCTTTACGATGAGGGTGGTGAAGCACTGGAAGGGGTTGCCCAGAGAGGTGGTGGAGGCCCCATCCCTGGAAACATTCAAGCCCAGGTTGGACGGGGCTCTGAGCAACCTGATCTGGGTAATGGTGTCCCTGCTCATTGCAGGGGGGTCGGACTAGATGGGCTCTGGGGGTCCCTTCCAACCCAAAACATTCTATGATTCTATGATCTCTGGATGGGTTTTTGTTTGTTCATTTAAGTCTCCTTTTTGGTGTGCTTGACATTGTCATTGCACTGAGCACCAATAGGCTCATTTTTCCTGCAGGTGTCCAGCTTCCTGTTCCTTTCCACAACAGCTAGGATAAGAAGGACCTTAACTATAGAAACAGTGAGGCAATGCCCTCTAGATGTTAATAAATCAGATTATAACTCTTTACACTGGGTCTTGCATTGCCTAGCATGTCAGAGATTTAGGTAAAACTCGTTGAAAAGAAAACAGACTCATGAATTCATGACTTGGTAGAGAGACTGAATTAGAAAATTTTGGTCAGTGATGGGCTACTTAATGTAGTAGAGAGGCTGGATAAAAACTGATGAATAAAAGATCCAGATGATTGCAAATCTGAAATCTAAGCAGTGAGGGTGACTGTAACAAACTGTTCAATGAAGTTTTGGACTTTCCATCTCTGCAGCATTAACCCACATCAGTTCTTTCTCTGGCTAAAATAAGCAGTAACTGAACAGAAATTTTTAGGCTGTAACTTACCATTTCTTCACTGGGTAAAAAAAACCTGTCTGGATGGCTGGACTCAAAGAGTTGTGCTGAATGGAGTTAAATCCAGTTGACAGTCACAAGTGATGTTCCCCGGTGCTCAGTATTGGGACCAGTTCTGTTTAAGTATGTTTATCAGTGATCTGGACAAGGGGATCAAGTGCACCCTCAGTAAGTTTGAAGATGACACCAAGTGGCGTGGGAGTGTTGATCTCCTTTGAGGGTAGGAAGGCTCTACAGAGGGATCTGGACAGGCTGGATCGATGAACTGAGGCCAATGGTATGAGGTTCAACAAGGCTAAGTGCCAGGTCCTCCACTTGGGTCACAGCAACCCCATGCAACGCTATGGGTTTGGGGAAGAGTGGCTGGAAAGCTGCTTGGTGGAAAAGGACCTGGGGGTGTTGGTTGACAGCCGGCTGAACATGAGTGAGCAGTGTGCCCAGGTGGCCAAGAAGGCCAACAGCATCCTGGCCTGTATCAGAACTAGTGTGGCCAGCAGGACCAGGGAAGTGATCGTTCCCCTGTACTCGGCACTGGTGAAGCCTCACCTTGAGTGCTGTGTTCAGTTCTGGGCCCCTCACTGCAAGACAGACATTGAGGTGCTGGAGAGTGTCCAGAGAAGAGCAACGAAGCTGGTGAAGGGTCTAGAGCACAAGTGCTGTGAGGGGCAGCTGAGGGAGCTGGGGTTGTTAAGTCTGGAGAAAAGGAGGCTGAAGGGAGACCTCATTGCTTTCCACAACTACCTGAAAGGAGGTTGTAGAGAGGTGGGTGTGGGTCTCTTCTCCCAAGTAACAGGCAATAGGACAAAAGGAAATAGCCTCAAGCTGCACCAGGGGTGGTTTAGATTAGATATTAGGAAAAATTTCTTCACTGAAAGGGTTGTCAGGCACTGGAACAGGCTGCCCAGGGAAGTGGTGGAGTCACCATCCCTGGAGGTATTTAAAAGGCTTTAGATGTGGTGCTTAGGGACATGGTTTAGTGGTAAACTTGGCAGTGTTAGGTTAATGGTTGGACTTGATGATCTTAAAGGTCTTTTCCAACCTAAACGATTCTATGGTTCTCTGATTTGTTGCCTGTGTTATATACAGTAAGGGTGCGGATGACCCAATGGTGTTTTCCAGCCTTAGAATTTAGAGCAAAGGGATATGTCTGCTGAAACTGCATTCTACAAAATGGCACTCTTCTGTGGGAGAATAAAGTCTCATATTTGCTGGTAATGGTGATTTTTTAAAACTGTTTAAAACTATTAAGAAATATTTTCTTTTATCTGTTTGATCTGAATAATAATATCTTGGGGTTTTTTTTGGAACTTAGTAAAAAGATTTTGATCTGAGTCAGCTCTATAAAACAATAAATATAATTTCCCAATGCAGAACATTTCCACACAGACTTTGTAGTTCATTCCAGTCTGTATTTAAAAAAAAAAAAAAAAAAAAAAGGAAAAGTAAAATTCTTGTTCACATTTAGAGCAAACAGGACTGCAGTGATAGAATGTTTTGTTCAACAGAAAATCTGAATGTCAGTTCTGTAGAAATCCATTAAAATAAGTATTCCTTGTCTATTTCTTCTTCTTTTGTTTTTAAGTAGAAAAATGTAAGAAAAGGCATAAAATTTGGGGGAAGTGTTTTTAAAAGTGTGTGTGAACATGCTCCAGTTAAAGAACCTTCTCTATGAATCCTGTCATTGTTTTATCTTCCAAAAACCTATTTGGTGTTTAAGAGCTTTGAGGCTGAACCAATGTATGTGACTGCAATGAACTGATTTAGCCTAGAACAGTCACCCGGCAAGAGTTAAAGGTGTAAATCTTCTTGTGGTCAGAAGGAATTGAATCCTTTTTTTCATGCTTATTCTAGGGCTTTCAGCAGAAATTCTCCTTCCATAGTAAAGAGATTGTGGCTATCAGTTGTTCCTGGTGCAAGCTGGCGGTAAGTGAACAATACTCAGGGACATCCGTAGCACCTTCACTGAGTGGCTGCACTGCCAGCAATTTCATTCTTCCTGGCTCTCAGGGTTCCCTCTCTGTGAATCACCCCCAGTTCTGCCATTTCTATTCCTGTTGCTCAAAGACACCATAACTTCAGCTGGCTGACACGAATTCTCTAGAAGAGTCTTGCTGCACAATGTAGTCACTGGCTACCTCCCATGAATGTCCTGCCGCTGCTAGCTCTTAAGAGCCAAAGGGCTCTTAATAAATACAGCTTCACCAAAGTAGGCTGTGGTCTTCAATCTGTGATCTGTGTTTTAGTAGCAACGATTGTGGGGGGTTTTTTGGTGGTGGTTTGTTTTTTTTTTTTGTTTTTTTGGTTTTTTGGTTTCTTTGTTTGTTTTTGTTTTGTTTTGGTTTTTTTTTGTAAGAAGACATGGCTAGGGAAGATGATCTTTAGTTATATGTTCCTAAAACTCCATGGTTTGAAAGACTTGAAGATGATGGAGTTGGGAACCTTCTCATTGACTCTACTCTTTTCCTTTCTTCCAGTTTCATAACAAAGTCACCTGCTTCATGCTACATCACATTGAGGAGCCATGTTCCCTGGGGGCTCACGCTGCTGTCATTGTGCCTCCCACCTGGATCATTAAGGTGAAGAAACCTCAGGTAACTGCATGCTGATGTCTGTTTCTGAAGCTGTATGGCTGCGTAGGGCCAGCCTGGCTTCGCCGCTCGGTACTCCTTCACTAAGGCATGCTTGTTCAGCCCTGTTTCTATCCCTGAAACCCAGCACACATCCATGGTGATTATGAACCTATATCCTTTCACCCCTCCATCCAGTCCTTCAGTAGGTTTCCTTGTTTGAGATGATTAGCAACAAACATGACTTTTGTTCTAAGTAAATCCAGCTCAGGTTTGGTCCTCTGAGTTCAGCAAGCATACTGCAAGAAATCCTTTGTGTTGTAGGCAGTCAAGCATGTCTCATTAAATAGAGCTGAGTAAATACAGGGAAAAACTTCACATTCACTTGAACTTCAGTAAGAATTGGCTATGTCTGGACTGGCATCCCTCTAAATTTGTCATCAATGGACATTTAAACAATCATGTCTTTGTTACATCAGTGCTTGCTAAATTTCAGCAGTAAGCCCATGTGCTCATTTAGTTGCAGGTAACAAGCATTAGACTTCAAAGCTTTTGTAATGGGTGGGTTATGTCTTGGAGAGGACTCAAACAGAGTAGGGAGAAAAGGTATCCAAAAGAGAGCTGGCCAAAAATTAAAAGGGGATTCCCATCATGCAAGAAGTTTGGGTTTTTTTCTTTGAAAGTCTGTTTTCACTCCAGGTTGAACTGAAAGAAACAAACATACGCTGAAGGGAGCCAGAAATACTGCTAGAAGTTTTATCTCAGAAGCACTGCAACAAGTTGGTTTTTTTTTTTTTCTGAAATGAATAGTGGCTGGGATATTGAAACTTCCCACTCACATTTTCTTGTAATTTTCCTCCATTGACAGAAATGCTGTTTTTACAGAGTAGTGATGTGTGTTCTTAACGTTAATGTGTCTGTCCTTGGGAAGTGACCCAGGGCTTTCTGGCTTTGTCCCCTGGTTGTCAACAAGAAGCCGAGAAGTTCAGGCTTAGGCAAGGTACTAAGACAAAATTAGTCCTGTGAAACTGGAAAAAGGTCTAAGTTGTGACACTGCTCTGTTTTTAGTTCCAGTCTAGGGATATGACTGTCAGATTTGTGAATGAGTAGCATTTCTAACAAGCTGGATATTAAAGACAAGGCAGGGAGGGGAGAAGGGGATATACACGTATAGAGTAATCAAAAAGTTGGCCAAAGAGACCCCTATTTCTCCTTAGGTCCAGAGAGAGTAGGCAATATTCCTAGCTACCTCCACTCTGAGAATAAAGGTTTTTTTGGCATTTGTTTTTTTTCCCCACATTCTTCTTTCTCTGTTAGTGTTACTTCAATCTCCTCCAGAGAAATTTTTTTTTTCCCCCCTCTTGTTGAAGAATCTGTTTGAGTCCTTGGCAGGGACTTAGTTTCCTTGGCTAATTTTCAGCACCTGTGTGGTATTTGATAGATGTATCCATGTCTAACCTTACTTAAAGAAATCTTTCTTTGAGCTTTTTAATTTTTATTTCATTTTTAGTAAAAAAACCCAAAAAAGACACTTGTAATTTTCTTCTGATTTGTCATTTGGCCAAAGCAGGGTTCCTTTCTTATATTTTTAGAGAATTTTCTTGTCCATTGTTTTTTCAGGAAAGTTAAAATAAAAAATTAAATCTGATCTAGTTAATTATAATGGGGAAAATGCTTTTAAGTAAAGGTTTGAAATATTACACTAAGAGAAATAGCTGTTAGCTTTGTATGCCTGAATCATGAGTAGAAAGGAAGTACTTCAATTCAGTATTCTCCATCACATCTTGAGTCCTTGAAATTCATGGTCAGTAGCATGCAAAAACCTTGTCTTGAGTAACTGAAGCATTAGGTACATCAAAATGATATTTAGCAGAGAAAATGGGCATATTTCCATGAAAAATCTTAACAGCACCCGTTGCAGTATTAGTTCTGGGGAATGCATCCTACTCTTTCAGATGTTTTTTCAGATTTTTGGGAACTCTTATTTTCTTATTTATTGTTATTTTAGGAAACATTTTCTCCTCTCCTGCTGTTTCTGGCCAGCTCTACTATGTATTATGATCCTCTTCACCCTATATGAATGTTTGGTAAACACTATGAAATATTCATTGCATTTAATCCACAGAATACAAACACAATATTCACAAATATTTGTAAATTCAGAGAGTAAATAAATGTGTAAGCAGCAATCTGTTTTTCACATATTCTGCAATCTGAATAAATTTGGCTAGAAGCCTTTTTGTTATAAAATATTTCCTCAGCTCTAATTACTTACATTGGTCACAGGCAACTCCTGAACTGAATTCCCTACTGACATGAAATTGATATTAGTGGTGCCTTCATCCTGTTTGTTGGTTGTTTCTTTTAAGTGAATTAGATGGCTTTTTGCAGCAAAACCTTGCCCTGATTTTTAATTTTTATTTTTATTGCTATGAAAATGGTTTTCCATGCTTATTTTGTACAACGTGGGTCACCACCTTTCAAATACTGGGCTTGAATAAAGAGCACACTCCCCTTCTGATTACCAGCAACCTTGTGGTAGTGAAGCATTATGGTGTAATTGGTTAAGGACAAATCTCTGCTGACAACCTACATTCTAAATGGGGAGCTTTTGCTTCTTGCAAGCAATTGATTGAAAGATGAAGAATACTTAGAATGGTTCAAATAGCTTTGGGATCGGTGGTAGCCCTGTGTGTAATAACCCATTTACATGAATGGAAAACTCCCAATACCTATTCCATGTTATTCATAATGTGAGCCACTTCTGTAACTTCTTTACTGATTTCCAGTGTTTCTGTGCTGTATTAGCAAGACTTTGATACCAGCTTTGATTTCCTGGGGTTCAAATCAATTCCATCTCCTAGTTTGTGAGAGCAAATCACCCTCTTGACTGTTGGTATTTTGTTACAGGTGAGGTTTTGGTAGCCCGAGTGGTGTGAGGTCTAGGAATGGACTTGCTATATGCTCATGTTGTGGGAGAAAGGTAGATAATAAGGAGGATCTGGCTGATGTACTTACTGATTCAGTCTGTCTTTTGTTTGGGAAGGTAAAGGCAGTAACTGTATAATTCCAAGGTTTTTTTTCTGTTCAAGGTGAGTAATCACGGTGTTTTCTTCTTCTCCTCCTTTGAGGACCTTGAAAAAGTGCTAGTGAATATTTATTTTTCTGGCTTTATTTCTTTATTTCCTAAAAACCAGTGAACAACCAGAAGATGGTCAAGATTGACCTTCCCAGAGGCTATTCATTATTTACATCATTTGAAGCCCAGCATGCTAAAAGCCTTTGAAAAATGAAGGCTGAAATGTTGTAAAGGAAAAGGTTGAAAGGGTCTGTTGGATTTCCTTGAGATGGTCTGTGGCCCTTACGCCACCCAGCACCATACAAGGAGGACTCCAATTCTTCTGTTCATCTGGCTAAGCCTGCTGAGAACTATAGTGACCATGCAATAATATCAGAAATCTCTTTTTGAAGATGGCCAAACTGACATCCACAAAGGAGAGTTTTCCTCTCTAGAGGCAAGTTAGGATTTACGTATGATGCCCATTTAAAGGTATGCTTTGCTATCAGGTACTTCACGGAATACCATTATATGTTTATAAAATACTCATCACCTTGTTGTGTGGACAAGGTAGTATGCATCCATTTCTTCAGATCAATGTGCAAAGACCGATGATTACTCTTGGCTGCTATTCTTCTGCATGTTTGCAAAGAGAACCTGCATATGTTTAAGCAGCTTTTCTGCCTTTCATCTGCTATGGACATGAGGTTGCAATCATCATAGCAATGCTTTCGGTTCTCTTAACGCTATACGTGTAGGTACGTTTTTTTTAAAAAAAGGCTAAAATAATATAGTTGTCACGTAGCATATTTTAGTGCCTTTCTGAGTGTGGAAATGAAAATTGTTATAGTCATGAAAGCTTAGACTAAAACTGTTTCTCTAATATAGTTGTATGCCTCTTCCCACCCCATCTTGACATAAAGATTTTTGTCTACAGTCAGTCTGACTACTGAGGTGGGCCAGTGAAAGATCATGCAGATGATATTGCTGATGCACTTCCATAGTCAGTGCAATCTTTGTGGTTTATCATGCTTTCAAGATCACTTTGTATCAGAGTAGGGAAGAGTACAAACTCTTCTTTAAGTGGTATCTCAAAATATGGTCTAACAGGGCAAATGTCCTGTAATTGCTTTGCCAGAGCAGTCTTCTTTTCAATATTTTCAGTAAGCAGCAAGGCATGACTTTATTCTGGTCCACAAAGAATGTTGAGAGGTGACAGAAAGCTTGGGACCTTGTGCTCTACAGCAAGCTTCTCTTGGTCTGGATGAAAAAAGGACAATGTCTAGGCATTTGAGTTAGCTATTAGTTTTTCTTAACTTCTCAGAGAAGTGGAGTCATTAACTTCCATAGCTGGTGTGTTGTACTGAAGTCTTGAAATTCTGGAAGTGATTGTTAGGTATTATGCAGAATCTAGTGGCTGTTCTTTTTAATGTTGGTTAGTAAGCAGGATTAAGGACAGATGTCACTGCTTACAGATTTGATGATCTCTGGTCAATGACTGTTTTTATTAGTGGTACACTTTTGAATAAGGTCAGGACAGAAATGAACCTTTGGGTGAGCTGAGTGGATCTTGCTCCCCTCTTGAAGCCAGGAAAAAAAAAATCAATAAACTTTCTTCTAATTTCCTGTTGCTTTATTTCCTGGTGACAGCCAGACTAAGAGTTGAAATACTGAGCAAATATTAACAGTATTTCCTATAATACAAAATTCTATCATATTGGAAGGGATTGAGTTTCCTGCAGGTATGGCTTCAGTTACTGAAATAAAATAACTTTAAAAAAAAAAATCTAAAAAAAATCCTCTTATTGGACTGTTCTTATCACTCCAGAGCGCCTTTGTGGTTCAGTATCACTGAGCAGGCTATTGCTAGCCTGGAGAATAGCTTTGATGCAAGTTTATTTTAATAGGTTCTGCAAAAATACAATCAGTTTTGTGTGATTTTGGGGTTTTTTTTCCCCTGTGTAGTTAAGTGATATTGTTACTTAAAAACAAAGTAAATAAAAACCCCACAAACACCTCCCTCACTCAAATTCTTAAGTGTTAACAAATCAGTTTGTTCCTTAGCAGATGATTACTCAAGTTTCTTGATAGGCTGGAACTGACTTCACAGTGCCAGCATCATATGCCATGGTGGCCTACGTTATGTTGAGTCATAATGGTTGCCAGAGCTAAAACTTGTTGTTTTATTTCCTAAAAAAAACATGAAAAATATCTCATTTATCATGTTTTTTATTACATCTTTATGCAGGTGGTCTCCATACCAGGAGACGAGCCTGATTGGGCAGGAGACTGGAGCCCCGAAGGGGAAACGGGCGTCTCCTACCCCTATTGGGAGGGTTGGCAGGTACAACATGTGGTGTTATGTGAGTCTATGGGAGCATCTGATCTTTTTCCCCCCTCACAGCGTGGGAAAGTTTCCAGTTCCAAAGCACCAGTCTGGTCTCCGTGTGTGGCTTTCTCCATAAACGGTGGTGTGGAAGTGTAAAGCATGCAGCGCATGTAATTTAAATCTCGAGCATGTGCCAGATACTCTTATCATTCTCCAAGTGGACATGCATGGAAGAGCTTCGTAAAGGGGCTCTGTCTGGGCCTGCCTTCTAAATTTTGTTTTGCTTTTCATGTATTCTTTTTTCTTTTGATGTAGAACTCATTAAAGACTTCAACACGGCGAAAGAAGAGAACATCTTTTAAAAGAAAAGCCAGCAAAAGAGGCAATGAAGTAGGTATTCAAGTGCTTTGGAAGTTGGGCTACTTTTGTTTAAATGTATAAATGTGGACATTAAAGTTTATTTTTTTTTACTTAAGTGTCTAATTTTTTTTTGTCCCACTGAAAAAATCCATGCTATTGAATTTGTTGTGGGTAGAAATCAGTTTTGATAAAACTTGTATGAGAGGTTTTATTTGCTGAGTTGATTTTTCAAGAAATAACATATCAGACTCCAGAAAGACCAGCAACCTAATGAAACAGCATTCTCTTGGGATCTAAAAGACTCGTCTCAGACCCTTGGTTTCCACTAGGCAGACCAGGGATGTGGAACTGGGGTTGTGAAATCCATGGTGAGAGCACTGACACAAGGCAAATAGTGTCCTCATTGACATGCCATGTTAGACCTGTGACATTGGTTCAAAGGTGGGGGGAGGGCTGGCAAGGCCAAGAATTCAAGAGGAGATTATCTGCAACAAAGTGCTGATACAACTTGTCTGTTAGATGGAATTCATAGAATGAGATAAACTACTTCACTTTCCATTGGAAAATTGTTTGTATTAGAAATAGCACTTTATCTGACACATTATTAGTGCTGTGTGAATAATGTTTTTTTGGGGGGAAATAGCATTGAGTAAAATTTTAAATAGTTCTGTGCTGGCCTGAAGTGATTTTTTTCCCCCTCTTATCTTCTTACTCAATTGTCTCAGCTGGATAAATTACTCCCGGCTGAGCATCACATTAACATGGCTGTACTGTTTTCAGTACCTGAGATGGTTTTGTTAGAGCTAGGTTGGGTCTCCTGCACATGTCACACCAGGGAAACATGCATAGCTTGTACTAAAGTTTTTTCTTGCTTCTGTTTCTCAGGATAACAAAGGTCGGCCATTTGTGATAAAGCCTATCTCCTCTCCACTCATGAAGCCACTGCTGGTTTTTGTCAATCCAAAAAGTGGAGGGAATCAGGTAAGAACATCATCTGGGTCCAGGTCACAAAGTTTTAGTTTAACAGCAGTGTTTCTGCAAATGAGAATATTTTTTGGTGAGTCAGATAAGAAGAACACTATGCAACTGAAATGCTGTCCTTAGAAGATGTCCTTGCTGTTGAATGATGTTTCCACTTCAATGGAATTGGATGAATGGAATGGCTACTTGAGAATTTGAGCAGTTGTATTCCTCTCTTCAGATTCTTGAAAGGAATCTAAAATGGTAGTTTGGAGCTTTTTGGAAGACTACTTCTTTCTACCAAAAATTTAGATGAAGTCTTAGTGTTTTCTCTTATCCAAGAAGTGATTTAATTTTACTAGGAAAGCCTAGTGAAATTAGTGAATGTGAAATGACACCTTCCTATGGCATTTAAAAAAATCATTGCTGGTCTTACACTGTACCGTAGAGAACCAAGTCGAAAATTCCTGACTTGCACCCCCTAGGCTATGTCTGAAATGTATTCTTGAATTATTTTGAAGTACAAGCTAGCCCCATGGGTTCTTAGGCCTCTTCTGCTAGTAAGAGATCCTGCCACTTTTTGTCTGGGCAGAACACGAAGAAAGGGAATCAAATGTCTGGAATACAAACCCAAGAATTTGAGAAGGCAGAAATTGTATCTTTGGGTGATGGGCTGGCCACGCTGCACTGAGGGAGCATTGGAGCAGCTGTAGCCCAGGGTCCTTGGCTCCTGTTTCATTAGACGGTAGAGGGCTACACTTATGAGTGTTTGTGGTGATGGTGGAGATCAAAGCAGTGTATTTGCTTGGATGTTGTGCAGGGCACTGTTCAATATGATGGTTACTTTGCCCACAAGTTTGTTTTAACTTCCTGCTGTTGTGGATGGCTGAGCGTGGTGTGGGACAACAGAAATTTCTTGTTGCAGGTGGTGAGAGGAAGGAGAACAGGTTGCCGTGGGCGCTGAACCTTTGGTCTGACCCTGAATGCCTGTTCTTATAAACCATTAATGATCTGCGTTGTTAAATTTAGTCTGTATGTATACATATGCACCCTGCCAGATTCATGGGTTGCTATTCTACAGAGCGGTCGTCTGCTATGCTAGTTTCTAGTTTGTCTTTTTCTTGGTTTATGTTTGCTTTGTAAAGCACAGAAGAAAGAAAAACAGTCCAAATATAGTGAATATTGAACACTATTATTTCAAATAATCATAAAGCTACTCATAATTTCCCTTCCTTTGATTTTTTCTCTTTTCCCAGGGCACCAAGGTTCTCCAAATGTTTATGTGGTATTTGAATCCACGCCAGGTCTTTGATCTCTCTCAGGAAGGGCCAAGAGATGCGTAAGTTCTGGAGCCTTCAGTGCTGCAGACCATGATTCTTTTCTTATCAGGAAAGCAGTCAAAGGTCTAACTGGGATAGATTGGTAGGCTGCATATTGGGTTTACGTGTCTGGGTTTTGGTAGTGGGGGTGGGGATGGGCTGCAGTGGTGGTTTCTGTGAGATCGGGAGCTGCCCCCGTGTCAGCCAGCCAGTTCCAGATGGCTCCAAGAGGGACCCGCCGCAGATCCCACAGCGTCTGACCTTTCCCTAGAGGCTGAGCATTGCAACAGGGTGAGGCTGCCCAGATTTCCATACGTGACAGCAGCATGCAAGTACCTCTGCTTGCTGGGTAACTGACTTGGCTTCTCTGGGCAACAGTTGTGAGGCTCTTCCAGGGCATGGAGGACCTGTCTTTAAAGGGATGGTTCTCGCTGCTAAGGGTGAAGAGGCTATCCTTCTCTGGTATTTCAGACAGGAATACTTGCTTTAGTCAACCATCTGTTCAGTTCTACTTTCACAAGTTAGGCAGCACAAAAATATAGTAATCATGTAAAATCAAATATTTACCTATATAAGAATGGTCCAAATATTTGCTATTCTTACTTGTAAAGCACCCAAGCCTTTTTTTCCCACCTCCACTGCTGCTCCTCTCATGATGTTTAGAAGCTTTAAAGTACACATACAGTTTTCAGAGCTGTATAATGGAGTTAAAGGAGGATTAGGTCCTGTGGTCACTCGGGTCTCTATGTGTGAATCCCCTCCATTGGGAGATATTTCATTATGCCTCTCTTTCATCCAACTGACAGGACAAGTCTTTAACAGGTGCTTTTTTTGGCTCTCCTGTTGGTATCTTAGATCAGATATCCAGAGAAGCAGCTCTGTTAGATGTCATTGCCTTTTGTGGTATAAAAGAAACACAGTTACCAGCTGAAGGAGCTGTCGTGTTCTACATGCCTCAGAAACAGTGGCTCAGGAGATCCTGATGAGGAACATTAAATTTTGGTTAAAAACCTCAATGTTTATATTTGTTTGCTTTAGAATAAGAGAAAAAAATGGAATATTTTTGCCATCTCCAGAGGCAATATGAGAATCTGGCATTTCAGATTTAGCATGGAGACGTGAGAAACTGCACAAATACTTCTCAGGAGGTGCTGCCTAACCATGGAGGAAGGCCCCATTTCACATCCTAGGGGTTGTGTCTATGTGTGTGTGCAGTGAGCCACAGGGCTCAGGTTGGGTTGGGGCTGGTACCAACTGCAGCTACCAGGGCTGATGCCTTCTCACTGCTGAGCCTTTTGGTAACACTGAGGTTTTTGGTTTTTTGATTTTTTTTTTTTTTTTTCTTTTCATTTTTCCACCTCCACCCACACCCTTAGTAATGCATATTCAAAAATGCAATAAGCGTTGGTTAAACTGTCACTTGGCAAAATGTATAAAAAGTGCCAGCATTATTGTTCTGACTTTTTTCCTTTTTTTGGTCTTCCCCCTCCCTGGCCAGGCTGGAGCTGTACAGAAAAGTGCCAAACCTGCGGATCTTGGCCTGTGGCGGGGACGGGACGGTAGGTGGCCGGTGCCTGGCAGCCCCCGTGGTCATCGCTAAGAGAGTAAATTCCTTGCAGTTGGGGGCTTCCCACCTCATGATGCCTCCAGAGCCAGAATAATGTACCTTATGCTTGTGAAATTTACTTTTAAATTTTATTTATTTATTTTTAATTTAATTCTCTGTGTGGCTTGGCCTGTCTAGTGATGGGGCTGGATTCTTATGTCCAAAGTCCTATCTACTTTATGCATAAAGATTTGGTACAGCTTAAAAAAATAATAAAGACTAACTTTGCTGGCCTCCTCTCACTGTTTACACAGATCTGAGGCTCTAGCAGGTTAAGTCAGTGTCTGGGGGCCATTAAATCTTAATTTCTGCTTCTTCCTGCTGTTGTCTTAGTGATGTCTGAGTACAGTCAAATAGGGTCTCTTCTGTGTCTGAAGAAAGTGAGTTTCTCCACTTTCTTTACAAAGCGTCTGTAAGGAAAGATATTGCCATAGTATTATCCTGGCATCTGACAGATCCAGGTTCAATATTTTTCTTTGCTGCTGAATTTTCTGTGTGTTCTTGGGTAAGCAAATAGGGTCAGATCTTTAAAGGATTTAGGCACCTTCAGTTGGAGACAGGCTCTGCAGTTCAGGCTCTGGAAGGCAATGAGTGGTAACGGAGGTATTACAACTGCATTACTCTTTCCAGTACTACTCAGGAGTATTGTAAATCTCAGTTTGTGCCACTGAATGCTTAAATACAGTGGAAAAACTGACCTTTAATCTCTCTGAAGCTCAGTTCCCCAAACATGCATTTGATAATAGTTGTGACAGTAAATATGGTAAGGAAAACGCATTACTGCTTGCAAGGTGCAATGGCTGGCCAGGATAGATATATGTAGATGTTTAGGGCATGGGGAGGATTTTTTTTTTTTTTTTTTTAATACTGAGCTGAACCCCCACCCTTAACCCAGCTCTGCTTGAATGTCTGTTGGAACTTTCTGTTCAGCTTCTGTGGGTTCTTTTAAAACCCTAGCTGTAGGGGTTATTAATTCCAGTGATTCCTCTGTCAGAATGAAGAAAAAAAACCCTGTAATTAGACTACTGTCTTGCTGGTACCTGGGACAATAAGATATTACTGCTACTGAATTGTGAACATTCCTTGAGAAATGTGCTAGGCATTGCTCTAGCGGGAGGCATAAGCTGTAAAAAAGTGTTTCAATCTGTTTCTGAAAGTATTTTTCTTCTATCTGAGGAAGCCAATATTTTAAAACGGGAAAAAAATTTCATCCCCACAATATTAAAATAGAAATGAGTGCAACTCCATAGTCTGCCCACGCTTTGTTTTGCCTTGGCTGAGCAGTGCAAGCGGCAGGTGGCAGCACCTTCTCGGTAGTATGAGCAGCGCTCCGCCATTACCTTTGCTGCTGCTCAGTTTGAAGCAAATTAATATCTAGTTATTCCCAAAGCCATTACATCTAGAAATGAAAAATCTAGCTCAAATGGACTTAATGAATATTCAATGAGACCAGATGTTACCTTGCGTTATTGAGGTGAATCAGAATTTATTGTAACTTTTCCATCCTTGCTGCTTGCTGTTCCTTTCGAGGACATAAGTGGAAAGCTTTGCTTTCCACTCAGGCAGGAGCTTTCTATTTACAGGGAAATCATAGTCTTTGTCATCCTTGATTGTAAAACTAATGTGCAAGGTTTAGAAACGTCCTCAAGTTAAATAGCAACTTTGTAGTTACAAATTAGTAATCTGAAGTTTCTGCTTACCAGTTAAAAGCATTTATAAAAGTGGTGGGTATTGTAATGCTACCTGTGCCAGTGGGAGGCTGAGGCACAGGTGTACAGATTAAGTCAGTGGTAGTGGCAAAGGGCTAATCACAAAAGAGTCTTTAAGGAGTCCCGGCCCCAGTGAAGTTATTGGGACCCTTTATTTTGTCCCTTGTTATCAATACTGAAGGCTAGATTTTTGGAAGGTAGAAAATTACTTATCTCTGCAAATCATTTAAGGACTGTACCCATGTAATACTTAAGTTCTACCATGGTTCCTATGATGGACGTAAGTACCATAGTTGACATCCAAGTTGATGAGAGTTGTAAGTGATTCAGAAGATTGTTCTCAAACAAGAAGATCTAATGTGGGTTCACATCCAGATGAATGCTTTAATAAGTGTACAATTGGTTATGATAAATAATTGTCTGATAATTGCTATTTATACTTAAGTAAATTTCTTCAAGAGACTTGGAGAAAGACATATGCTAGAATATCGAATACTGTGGTGGTTGCTATGTGTATCAAGCCACCCCCTCTACAGTCCTTCAAATTCCAACTGTGGTTCCCAGTGCCCACGTTATGCTGTGTACCTTTCACGAAGCTCCAGTTTCATCCCAGTTTGGGGTAAGAATCTATTTGAAATCATAGTAACGGGGAGTTGGGGATTTTCCTCCCCTCATAGCTGGGGGAGGAAAAATCCTGTCCAGCTGCAGTCAGGATTTCAGTTTTATGTCTTATTTAAAAGCTTACATTGGCAGTAGAGGCTGCATCTTTGAACACTGGCATCAGGAAAAAAAATAGATCAAATTTTATCTTATGTTTATTTTTTTTCTTAATTATTTAAAAATACAGCACAGATTCTTTCACAGACTTTTTTTTTTTTTTTGTTAAAAGTGAGAAATAATTTAAGAAATAGTCGATTTTCTTGTAGCAGGAATTTCAGTCATAAAAAGTTTCAGAACATTTACAGCAACTCTTCCCTGGGAAATTACCATTTAATGAAAACAAAATATTTTACAGTAATTTGTTCCTTCTGGCTAGATTTAAATTTAAAAGTTTTATGTAGCCCAGAATAGGGACAGAAGAGAGAAACAGCTCTCTAAAATAACTAATAGTTTATGATACAAAAGAGCCAGATTCATTTTTCCAACCCAAAGTCTTCAATCCTGAGCATTAGAATGTTTTTTATTCTAGTCTTTTAGTATTCTATTCTTATATACATATACACATACATATATGTGTGTGTTTGACTAGAATATAGATATATTTTATGCTTTGCACTGGGTGAAATAATTCAGCACTAAGGTCTCTTGCCTGGGGAATGGAAGATCTGTGGGCAAGTCCATGCTTGACTTGACCTGGACCCTCTGTTCCAGTTCCAGGACATGCTGTGAGATACTTCTTTCACATCTTCTTTCATGACAGTTGTCAAAGGTTTAGTTTCTTTTAGCATAAGGGTACTTTTCAAAGAAATATATTGAATTGTCCATATTATTCTTCACTCATTTTTACATAAAGTATTTTTCAGAGGACTAGTCAGACAGCCTTATAATACCAGATATAATTCTATGTGTGTTCATTTCCTGCTTAAAGAACAGCAACTTATGTGCTCCCTTTCCCCATTAACTGTGTGCTGTTAACGATAGCCAGTGTTTACAGAAGAAAACTACTGTATCTGTTCTCCAAAAGGTGAAACCTCAGATGGGGCAGTTGTAGAGTTAAATTTCAGATACCCTCATGTTTCCCTTTCCCTTTTGTTTTACTTGATTGTCCCTGTAAAGGGGCCATGATCAGATTTTGGTCTTTTTCCTTTTTTCCATCCCCTTTAATCTTCCAGACTAACAGTTCTCTGCATTTCCCATTTTATAGGTGGGCTGGATCCTTTCCATTCTAGATGAGCTGCAACTCAGCCCCCCACCTCCTGTGGCTGTCCTTCCGCTTGGCACTGGGAATGACCTTGCCCGCACCCTCAACTGGGGTGGGGTAAGCACTGCCTGGGGTGACCTTATGTGTGGGCTCACAACTTGCTGATCTGATTTAGTTGTGTAATGTAGAACTTCATTTTGGCTAAAATAGCAAGTAGGGCTGTGTCCAAGGTCTAATTCAGTTAAACACAATGGTTTGGTTCATTTTCCAGCATAGGATCTTGAATTATTAATGATGTACTAGTTGTAATAAAAGTGTACTGGTATTTCAGGCCAAGTAATGAGGAGGATATGCAGGCTTCTAATTCAAGCATAGTTTTAACTTTACTTCTCTGTATTTATCCTTGACTACACCACTGGAGTTATTCCAGGCAAGGCAAATACACTTTTAATTTATCTGCTTATGGCCTTACTTTGCCTGCCCAAGACTTGTATCTCAGCAATATCTTGTTAAAATGCTTGATATATCAAAATTTAGTAATATTTTGAGGTGTTCTTAGGAACATTTGATCTGGTGTTTTAGGCCTGTGTGAAAGGAGGGGGAGATCTGTCAGGTAATTGCTGGGTGACTTGCTTTGCTTTCACTATCCATGGCTGATGTGCTGGTGACACTCTGCTGTCAGGGTTACACAGATGAACCAGTGTCCAAAATCCTGTGCCATGTAGAAGATGGGACCATTGTCCAGCTGGACCGCTGGAATCTCCAGGTTGAGCGCAACCCTGATTTGCCACAGGATGAGCTGGAGGATGGGTCACGTAAGGTTAGAGCCTTCTTTTTATCAGGAAGACTATAAAAGGCTTAAGAACATCTTTGGGTTACACCATAAGTTGCATGGGTGGGGAAACTCTAAAACTTTTTAATTCTCCAGTTGCACCTCTTCCTTTTGCTCTTTTCACTTGTGCTTTCAGATGTATGTGAAATTTAATGCATACCAGTCATTTATTTGTTTTTTGTAACTCCTAGGCACTGAGCATTTCTCCTGCATACATTTCCCTGATACGTTCCACTTTCTTCTTCATAGGTTTTTGTGAGATGCCAAGTTTAAAGTAGTTAATTCCTGATGTATCATGGAATGTTCCATTTGTGTTATTTTTACGTGTCTTTTTATTATCCAATTACAGCTTCCTCTCAGTGTCTTCAATAATTACTTCAGCCTTGGATTTGATGCACATGTTACACTGGAGTTCCATGAATCTAGAGGTACTAGGAACTTTTTATTTTCTTAGCCTTGGTCATAGGCAGTTATTTTATGAATTACAAATGGAGTTGGATTTAACATCCTTGTAATTCAGAGGAAAGCTGGAACATAAAAGTCCAAGATACATACAAGTAGGAAGTAAGTGATTGTATCATGAGTTTTCAAGAGAATTCATGATTTAAAAATGAGAAAAGTACAAGGAAAAATCATAGAATCATAGAATGTTTTGGGTTGGAAGGGACCCCTAGAGGTCATCTAGTCCAACCCCCAAAAATGTCATTCACTGGAGGAAAAGGGATAGAAGAGGAGATTTTCAAGATTTTTCATCTTCTATAGGAGATACTGAGTACAGATAGAAGGGAAGTTAATGCTCATACAGAAGTGTTAGAATAAGCGCAGAAAGAAAAACAAATGTAAGTTGGGTGCAAGTGTGGAGGTGGAGGAAGGAGAAAAGCTGCAAGACTTTGGAAGTAGCAGGGTAACAGGAGGATAATTGTGTTCTCAAACTGAACAGCTGTTACCTATAGATGAGTATAGCATAGAATCATTGGACTTGGTACAGACCCAGAGTGTCTGTATGCAAGTGAAAGGCTTTAATATCCACAAAACTGTCAGGAATTTGAGCTGTTGTAGTGTCTTGTTTGTTCCCTTGCTGATGGCAGTTATACCACCCCATGCAGATCAAAATGTGGCTTAAAAGGTGGGCTTTGGACTGAGGTGAAATGCTCTATTTATATGGTTTAGGCAAGCATGCTTGTATAAACAAACCTTGTTCAATTGTCCGTGTTCAGCTGTTCAGCTTTTGGTCATTTCAGCTTCATGTGCAGGGTTTTGGGTTTTGTTTTTTCTTTTTTTTTTTTTTTTTGGAATCACAGCTTCCCTTATCTTCACTTTTATACTATCGGAGTGTCATTTCAAGATGAAAAGATAGCACTCTAATGTCATTCTAAATAAAGAGCAGGATACATGATGGAATGAGCTAATGCATGTTTTATAATGTTTAAGACTGCTTCAAGCTTTAGGAATAATAATGAGGGGCCACAAAAGGGCACAAGAATGAGATGATGACAGCTGTATACATTTCTTTATGAATGCATATCACCACGCATTGCTAATGTGACTGTGAATATACTGTATAGATGAAATGCATGGCTACTTTCTCACTTAATGGGAGGCATTATTTAATAATGAAGTTATGGAGCCCTCTAAAGAATGGTTGCTGTTCTAGAGATGCCAGTGTTTTAAAAATTTACATGGGTGAAAAAATACTTGGCAGAGCAAGCTGTGTGTCTGTGAGTGGGTATGTGTAGCCAGGAGAGGTTTTCATAGCAGAAGTGTCTGCTCTTACAAGTCATTACTGCTGGTGTCTTCTTTACCCTCTCAAATGCTAAAATATACAAAGTAAGTCCTATGTATTTTAGGAGAGAAAAGCTTATAGCCTCGGAGGTGTTGCTGGTGTGTGGGTTTTATTGTTTTTCATGTGGAACTGGGGTTGTTCAGCCTGGAGAAGAGAAAGCTCTGGGGAGACCTTATTGTCACCTTCCAATACCTAAAGGGGGCTTATAAGAAAGATGAAGAAAAGCTTTTTAGCAGGGTCTCCTGCTGTGATAGCACAAGGGGTAATGGTTTTAAACTAAAAAAAAAAAAAAAAAAAAATGTAAATTTAAACTTATTATAAGGA
>KL260003.1:0-19045 GCA_000699545.1 Podiceps cristatus | reverse complement strand
TTTTTTTGTTTTTTTTTTTTTTTTTTTATGATGAGGATGGTGAAGCACTGGCACAGGTTGCCCAGAGAGGTGGTAGATGCCCCATCCCTGAAAGCATTCAAGGTCAGGCTGGACGGGGCTCTGAGCAACCTGATCTAGTTGAATGTCCTGTTCACTGCAGGAGGGTTGGACTAGATGGCCTCTAGAGGTCTCTTCCAACCCAGACTATTCCATGATTCTATGAATTAAGCAGTTCGAAACAGATTCTGATCTCATTTACAATTGATAACAATCCAGAGAAACTCTTAGCAAAACTTTAGCAAAACTTAAAGCACTTTCAGGACTGTAGCACTTTGTCCATCAAGATAAGTGGTTGTATGCAGTTGCCTATGGGGAGCTATTGTAATCAAATATAGTGTTAAAACAAAGAAACATCATGCTCCCCCTTGTCAAACCACAATAAATTAAATTGATTTGAACTCTCAGCCTATTGGGGTACTTTATGCAATGGAGATTGGTCAATTATTATATTTAGAATAAACAGTGATTGTGATGTCTGAGGAACCTGTACATGAATGTGGCCTTTTCCATGACAACCTGTTCACTTTTTTTGTGACTAATCATATTAAACCTTGAGGGTTGGCTCCAAGCCTAATGTATTTAGCTCTGCTTTTTCAGCAAGTGTACTGGGTAGCGACTCCTTCGAGTTTCCTCCCTTGTTATCCTTATGCTTTGGTGGAGCAGAGGAGATGCAATTTACTTTATCCCTGTTGACATGCTATTCAATCCCTCAGCACTATGGGGCTGTTCATTTGCAGGACACCCCTCCCCGCCCCCCCCCAACTATGCACACCAGCCTAACACGTTCCATTTCCTACTCCCTTGATGGCTTGAGAATGGTGAGGATGGACTGAGCCTTGGACGTGCAGTCAGGGATTTACTTCTACAATCAAAGTTACACTCTAATCAACTTTAGGGTCCATTCTACCTCACAGAGAGTCCCTCCTTCCTACTCATGCTCATCTGCTACGTAAGAAGTAGGAGCAGTACAATATGTTGAAGGACTGCTGAGTCCCTGAGCTCAGAAAGGCTCTTTTTCTGTGTTAAACTGGAATTCTTGTTCTAATCGGTATCTGTCATAAGATCCATGTAAGAGCCAGTGCTCTGGTGGCTGCTGCCCAGAGTCATTGGGGATAGCCACATCAGGCAACGTGCGGCACGGGCACTGAGCCTTCAGAGGCCTCCTGCTTCTTAATGTGGGATGCTGAGACTTTCTGTAAAGAGCTGTCAGCTCACTGAGATGAGATTTACTTAAGCAGTTAATAATTTGAAGAAGAGGTGGCCTTGATGGCATTCCAGGCTTACCCGCAACACAACAAATGGATGATATAGTAGCCAGGCAAACAATCAAATAAGAAATGCAAACTAGCTTGTTCTTACAAAATGGAGCCTTATATTGTGAGATACAGGGACTTCAGAGAGAGCTAGAAACATTGTTTCAAGTGGTCATTTGAGTAATTTGGATGTGTTCACACCAGCATGATGCTTTAGCCAGAAGGACTATCTTGATAGTTGGACGTTTTCACCGGAGAATCGCCAGGCAAGGATAGGTGGTTGGTACCACCCCTGAACGCAGTGTCAGAAGGGCTGCTTCTGAATCTCTGAAAGCCATAGGCTAGGAAAGCAGTTCCCAGGGAGGCACGAGAATGACCTGTATTCTAGGAAGCATGCTTTATACTGGGAGATTAAAGGAGCTCCATTTAGCTTATCGGAAAGAAGGTTAAGAGGTGATTTAATCACTGTCCATATGTATTTACTCAGTGAGAAGATATCTGATAGTTGAGGGGTCTTTAATCTGACAGAGAAATATAATAAGATTTAGCAGTTGGCAGCTGAAGTCTGAAAAGTTCAAGGTAGGAAAAAACCCTCAGATTTATTTTAATAGTGAGAATAATTAACCATTAGATGTGTATTACTACTGGACTGTTAAAATTCTCCATCATTTGGAGTCTAATCAAAATGAAACAGCTCTCTAAATAGGTTTTCGAGTAACCACTTATTTTTTTCCTGCAGGAATATTTTTGTGGAGATGTCTATTCCTCAGTACCTTCTAGATATCCTCTTTGTAACACATCAGAATTTAAGTGTCTGTTTCATTGCATAATTTACTAATGCTTTACTCCTGCTTCAAAGCATGGGTTAGTGTTTCATGGAATTCTAATAATTCTTAAGAGATCTGTTCTGCCTTAGTAGAAACAGAAGTGTCACAAATGATGCCGAGGGATCATGAAATGAATAGTCTGAGAGGTGATAAATGAACTGATTGCATTCTTGTTACCTCTCTGCTCATGTTTCCATCTATTTTCACTCTACAGGAAAGAGGAAGAATTCAATAGCAATGTTTGAAATCTAATAGCAGATATTGTCACGGGCAGGGGACTCTCACACAGGAAAAATATATTTATGCTAATATTTTCACTGAGTGATATGTGCTAAAAGCACTATAGTGCTAGCAGGGAATGTGAAGGTACAATGGAGTCTACTTGTTTTATTAGGGTGTTCATATTTTTCCTTTTTATCCTTTCACAGAAGCAAATCCTGAGAAATTCAACAGCCGATTTAGAAATAAAATGTTTTATGCAGGGGTGAGTTGTGATTTGTCTTACAGAATGATGCTAAATTAGTTATTTGAATGTTTTCTTAAGTACCTTCCCCCTCACTTTCTCACATCAGGAGCTCATGCCTGTTACAATTTAAAGTGCACATGCACTGTTTCTGGCAATGCCACACACGTGTCCTTTGGAAAGTGCCTGAAGCACTGATGTTTTACAGTGCTTAGCAGGTGAGAGAAATGCAACTGCTTTGGATATAGTGCTAGTCATGTCTTGGTCCCCCTGCTTCTGGCTCGTAAGCTTCTCAACAAACTGCTCTGCTTCTTTCAGCGTTTGGGCAGCACATTGATAACGACTTTCCTAGAGAAATTCCCCAAGGGTTGGTCTGTATCTTTGTAGCTTTGAGGGGTAGTCTTGGATGTAGGGTCATGGGGCGTGGAAGGCAGAGATCAGCTATTTAGAGAGATTAATTTTCATGTCTGAATATGAAAATAAAATTACCCCCTTCTACATTCAGGAGGTACATGGACAACACTTTATTCTAAAATGCAGTTATTAAGAGAGAAACACCAATTTGATAATGCATGAAATATGTCTTTCTGGATCATGACTCCCACTGTACCCATGTGCCTTAAACCTGGAAACAAATATGTGAGCAAGAATTTGCATTTCAATCATTGGGTACCCAAGGACCTTCTTTGGTTAACCTCTCAAAAGGAGAAGTACCATAATTAGGAGGAAAAAAAAAAAAAAAAGAAAAAAAAAAAAAAAAAAAAAAAAAAAAAAAAAAAAAAGAAAAAATCTTATCTCCTGAGAGCAAGAAAGAATAGGTTTGAACAAAATGCTGCCATTTGGTAACTAGCTGTGTGGTGTGATAAGAAATGAGGAAAGAGAAGAGAGGAGGCACTGATTACAGTTCCTGCACTTATTTCTGTTGCAGGCAGCTTTTACAGACTTTCTGCAAAGAAGTTCAAGAGATTTATCCAAGCATGTTAAAGTTGTGGTAAGTATAAGAAATTGTGTCATACTATTGTGAGAAGGGGGGGGAATGGAGAAAGAGCGAGGTGAGAGTTTAATGGCTCTGTTACTTTTCAGTTTTGAGCATGACATTTGCAACACATTCCAAGGAAATTCTTGGGAAAGTTGTTACAAAGCAGCAACACTTCTCTTGTCTGTGGCTCCATTCAGCAATTTCTCTGTGCTCTGTCACTTTGGCTTTGTAGTGTGATGGTACAGACCTGACTCCAAAGATCCAGGAGCTGAAGTTCCAGTGTATAGTGTTTTTAAACATACCCAGGTAAGACTGAGACAGATGCTTGGAGTTATAAAAGAAAAAAAAAGATACCTACAAGTTTTCCTAGAGTGAGTGGATGTGAAGGAAGAATATTGCCACTGTGCTGCCTTCTTGAGAGCTAGGTGCTTCTAATACTGATAATTAGCAATAGAGAATGGGATCATAGTTCAGGGTGCAGCGAAACCATCCTTTAAAAAGTTGAATATCCTGAAACAGAGATAGTAGAAATGATTGATTAACAAACACGCTTTCAAAAGTTGTGCACCTAACCTGCAAACAAGCTAGTAAAGGCACAGATGCTTGGTCTTTTCCTTAATTAGAAGCAGAATGTGAAAGTAAGTGGGGGAAAAAACAGAGAGGGGAAAAAGGATCAATATTTTTCTGGTAAAGGAACACCAAACCGTTGAAAGAGTGCCGTTTTTCTAATGTGTTAGAAGGTGTCCCAAATGGAAATACAGCTGTATTCTTAAAAGTTTTATATCTCCGCTTTATAGAGCAGTGGTCTCCAAAGTTTTTTTGATTATGCATCCCTGTCAGTAAAACAATTTTTGACTGCCCCCCCAATATATGTGTGTGTATTTATAAATCATATACATGTACTACTGTATTAATATATTACCTACATTATAAAACATACACAAAGATAGGCGTGAACAAAGGACGCGATAAAGATGAAACAAACACTAATATTTTTTTCTTATTTATTAAAAGCACTAACAGTATTTTATTCAGACACCGCAATGGTCTTGTCAATTGTGGATTTTTCTTGCATGCTCCCTGTGGTGCATGCACCCCACTTTGAAGACCACTGCTTTAGACAACCTACCACTTTGCTCCTCGTGCAGTCCCAAGCACTTGATCTTCTGAGTTCTGCACTGCCCTCACTGCAAGCTTCTACTTGGTGTCTCCTCTCCAGAGTTCCCCCTTCTGTCACTCTTAGGTCACTTTTACATCCATTCTTTAATGGTAGGAAAGACAGACGCCACAGCTGCGTCTGTTCCTGCTTCTTATTTCTCCCTGTCTCCTCAAGCTGTGCAACGTTTGTCATTCCTTGTGCTGTTACGGCTTCTGAGCCAGCAGGGAGAGAGGAACCAGAACTCGGAGGCCGGCGCTGCTGCTGCAGCCCCGTGCCTGCCTGGCAGAGGGGCTCAGCGGCTTTCTGGCTCAGCAGCTCATCTGCAGAAAGCAAAGCAAGTCGGGAGAACAAAGTGCTGCTGCTCTGTTATCTATTTCCTGGTGTTTCCCCGTTTTCCTCTCACAGAGGAGCCTGCTAAAGATTTTGATGGGTACACTACTGGAGAGTGTACCAGCTTGGAAACAAGAGACAGGTTTTCCCTTTTGTCCAGTCCTTGCCAGTATAACTTTTAATTGTCCCTGAATTGAATCCTGCAATGGCTATCTGGATACTTTTAGAGAACAGCAGAACAGGCTAATAGTCAGGCTAGTAGTCAGGACCCACCAGGGCGAACTGCCTTCTCAAAGCTTGCTTTCCAAACCTCTTTCTGTAGGTACTGTGCTGGCACAATGCCCTGGGGAAACCCTGGAGATCACAGAGACTTCGAGCCTCAGCGCCATGATGATGGCTACATTGAAGTCATTGGGTTCACCATGGCCTCACTGGTGAGTATATTGCAGGTGCTACCAGGCTTGGTGAATTCTGCGGGCAGCACTACAGAGTGCAAAGCTGTCCTCGTTCCTGAAGAGCCACCATGACTCCACATATTTGGCTAAGGCCAGAACATGCTCTGCTGTTAGGTTTTAAACAAGGGGGACAAATTGTAGTTTTCTAATAAAAGTGTTAGTTAATAATAAAAATATATTCTTTGCAAAGTACGGCTGATTTGCATGTTTAGTGCTCCCAAGTTAAACAGCAAGGTTATTATGGTAAGAACATCATGCAGGCATGTTTTTACTATGGGGATGTTCTATGGTCGAATAATTATTGCTGTTTCTTTTTCTCTTTTGTATAGTTCAATCTATGGTATAAAATTTCAATTTTTTTTTTTTGTAAATTTGGCTACTGGAAATAAATATGAAATATTATATAAAATTATATGCCCATACAGTTTCTATATGTTCACTAAAAATGTTGTGAAAATTTAGTACTAGCTGTGGAAAATTTAGTAATATTTCTGGCACAAATGTTATCTCTCCTTTTGTTCTGCCGGGGAAAGAAAATTCAACCAACAATTTTAATTTGTCAGTGCACTTTCTGTCAATGTTGTCCTTAAAGCGAACTCAAGCTGAGTTACCATAAAAGCAATCTCACTGTAAATACCCTGGTGTCCCACTATCACCGTGGTCAAACACAGTGATAATCTCTTCAAAGGATGGTTAAATGAAGTCAGAGAGATGGTAGTTATCCCCGTGCTAGCATTAACCTACCTAAGGCACTGCAGCTTGAACTTAGTGTGGCCGACAGAAGGCACATATTGGGGCTTCCTGGCAGCCGCCTTCTTTGTGTAGATCATGCTTAAGTCCGTACTCTTAGGCCTTTGTTGCCGCTATGTCTTGTGAGGGGTAGGTTAAAGCTAACAGGGATAAACCTGTTTTCACTAAACTCACAGGCTTATTTGTTGTGTGACCTGCCCTCAGTGCACATCACTTTCAGTGAATGCTCATGATAATGGTGTTTGTTTCCTCAAAGAGAAATTCCAGCAAATGTAATCTTCAAAGTAAGCAAAAGTAAAAGGTCGCCTTGATCAGCAATCATTTCTTTAGAAATCTGTCTTGGTTAAGGGTTCTTTTTTGGCCTCTTTTTTTTGGCCTTGTTTTTGTTTTGAACCAAAACAAATTTAAACCTTTAAGAACAAACACGGATTTGTGCATGCATGTGGGTTTGTATATGTATTTGCATGTGTGTGTGTAACATGCTTGGCATATACCAAGGTGATGAGATGTGCAATGCATATGGTTAGATACCTCCTTGTTGCCCACCACTTTTCTTTGTGAAATTTTAAGTACTGCTTTGCAATTTTTGAATGACAATTCCTTCGTTGTGCTTGTTACAATGCCTTACACATGGAACACTGGGTAAGGGATGCTATCAGCACAGCTACATTTCAGATTTGTTAACTGCCTCAACTATCTGTTCTGAGGTGTCTTTTCTTTGTCTTTTCTGTTTGGTCTTTTTTGTTTGTCGTTTTTTTTCCTTGTTTTTTTCTTTTTTTCTTTTTTTTTTTTTTTTTTTTTTTTTTTTTTTCCCAGGCTGCTCTCCAGGTGGGTGGACATGGAGAGAGGTTGCATCAGTGCCGTGAGGTGACACTTTTAACATACAAGTCTATCCCCATGCAAGTGGATGGTGAACCATGTCGATTGGCTCCCTCACTTATTCGGATCTCCTTAAGGAACCAAGCCAACATGGTGCAGAAGAGCAAGAGGAGAACATCCATGCCTTTGCTGAATGAGTGAGTTGGATATGTGCATGTCCTAATGGCAGGAGGCCTGTTTGGGGCAGCATATTCAGTCACGGATTTTGCATGTACTGGACTTGCAGTGCATTAAAAAAAAAAAAAAAAAATCACACCTTCTGAACTCTGTTTTCACTGTACTGTAAATACCTACCTGATTTTCTC
Organism: Podiceps cristatus; assembly: GCA_000699545.1. Classification (NCBI taxonomy): domain Eukaryota; kingdom Metazoa; phylum Chordata; class Aves; order Podicipediformes; family Podicipedidae; genus Podiceps; species Podiceps cristatus. Next base: position 11,585 of record KL260003.1, on the reverse strand, counting down.
TTATTCTTTTATCTTCTGGGTTGCCCTCTGCCTTGCTTTTAGAAAGGTCTTGTATCTTTCAGTTATTTATTATAGAGAGGTGTGTGCAGGCTCAGCAGCGTACCTCTTGACTTCTGACAGTTCTGCATATATATGCCATATGCCCTTGAAGTTCTTTTGATTCATTTTCTCAGCTTTGTTGGTCTGCTTTTTAAGCTTCATTGGAGATCCTGTAACAAATTGCCACAATCAAGAATTAGTCAGTACATCTTGTAGTCTCTGTTGTGGGAGCATGCTACCTGGCACTGTTTATGGAGAAGGACCCAAAGGTCCAGAAAGGGGTGTTTACACTTTGTGAGAAATCCTTCTCCGGTATAAAATCCCAAATGAGAAATGAGTAGTGTAAAGATTAAGAGAGAAAAGCTAAGATAACTGGAAACCAGGAACATATAAAGAAGAAAAGAGACAGGACTAACATTCCTTTTCACGGTTGAACCTTTTATTTGTAAGCACTGCAGAGATATTTTAATAGGAAAAACCCCTGAATGTTCAAATTTTGACCTATGAAAATGGCCATCTAATAAATAATTTGGATTATTTTGTAGACCTGATTATTGTATTTGTATAGATCTTTATTACTGCTAAAATGAGTGACAGAGGAATGTCTTTTGCTGTTTTTCATCAAGTATTGTTAAAGTGAAGAAAAACAGTCTGTTCCTTTCACAAAGATACTGAGCTGAAGGCCTAAGATTATCAAGGATCCGCATTTCATTCAAATATCCATGCACTGATGTTTTAATTTTTCTGGGGAGGTGGATGACGTATTTTGCTGTTGCAGCTGTAATAGTGAGGTAAGGTTTACAAAAAAAATGTAAAAGCTTCTATTAGACTAATTCATATAACTGGAAAAAACAGACAAGGTCTCGGGCACACCTTTTCTCTTCAGGTATCTTAAAGGTTGTCTGTGTCTTTCAACTGTATCATCTAGTGGAAGGTACTGCTTCACTTCAAACTTTGACTCCAGCCCTTTAGAGTTTCTTGTCATCTGCTGGTTATCCACCTGTTCATGTAACCAAAGCCTCCCTGGTTACTTTCAACATTTTCCTGTTCAATTTAGCTTTCTGTGTTCTCTTACCGAGACTAATGCTTTAAGCTTCAGTAGAAGCCCATATCTGTAACGTACAATTTCTATTTTCCTGAAAAATGCATAAAGTATTCTCATCTCTTGAGCAGTGAAGAAGAGCAGACTCTTGCCTGTGGGCAGTGATGCCCAATATCATCCAACCACAACAGCTCCATCATTTGTGAAAGCTAGAATTGAGCACAGCACAATCCTGGGGCATCTTTTTTCTACACTGACAAAGGCTAATGCGAAACTAAAATTAAAATTCCTGATATATCAATCTGATAATTAGCATGGTCAGGCTTGGATTTTGAGATCTGAATTTAAACTGTAGTACGAAATACAGATTCATAGTATATGCCAGTTGTCTTTGTGGTTTAGCTTGATTTCAATGTGCTGTGGTAGACTACATTGCTGTCGGAGTCATTTTGATTTGGCTGAGGTATTAGTCTGAAGACCTGTGTTTGGGGAAAATACAAATGATCTGTCAGGGACTCTAGTCTCAGTCTCATGTATCAGAAGTGGTGTGTACATATTATATATATAGAGAGAGATATATTTCTATGTGTATCTAGCGTTTCTGTGAGGCTACTTGAACTGAAGAACCCTTCATTCCCTTCATTCCCTGTTGATAGCAGCAGTGTGAAAAGCTTTGTTCATGCTATTAAGGTACAAGTAAATATAATGTGCTGCATTTTGTCCTAGCTGGGCAAATTACTGGCAATTAATATTTTATTCAGTTATTTCATCTTTTACTGCTGAATTGCCTACAAATTTCTCAATATATTAATTGTCATGAATTATTCATGGATTAGTTGCTGCAACTAGTGATCTCTCTTCTTACTGTTCATCAAGTATTCGGGGTTTTTTTAACATTTCCTTTTGGAAAGTTAAGCTGTTTTGATGTGATTTACAGATTATATGAGTACTCTTGAGTGCAGATGACCTGTTTATGGTTTGTACTCTTCTGATAACTTGAAAATTTCGAGTTGAAGCATAGTGGAGGAAAGTTGTCACTTAGTGAATACAGTTACAGTGCTGCTTCTAATTTGTTTCTAACGGAGGCTGTCCGAACATAAAAGGCAGGCATAATCTCTTCCTCATTGTACAATGCATTGCTCTACAATGGAGATAAGCAATAATCCAATAAAGTGTTTCAAGCCAGAAGCAACTTTTTAGGTGCAAGGAATATACAGGATAAGGGGATGCAGTTCATACTTCGTTATGGATTGAAACAAACCAAATAGTGGGGTTGTGGGGGAAAAAAGTGAGTTTCTTTTCTTCTCACGTGTCTTTTCTGTTTGTACCAGCAAAAGCAAATTTTTTGCTACAGCCAGATCAGCAGGCTCAGTTTTTCTGCAAAAGTGTAATTTATGTTCTTATTCTCCTTCCCTTGAAAGACTTGCTGGTGAAATTCTCATTCCTATTCTCCACTATTGATCATAGTAACATGTGAAAGAGACAACATATAGCCTGATTTTCTGTGATCAAGCCAAGAATGTGGTTCTTGTGAGCTATAAGCAAAATACCCATGGAATAAGAAGAGAAGCTGTGGTTTAATTTTCCAGGAGACATTTTCTGATTTTAGAAACTACAGTTTAGTGTGCTGCTCAGTAAGTTTCGGTTGGTGATCACTTTCTGAACTTCAAAAGATGGTATATTGCTTTCACTGGCTTTTAGTTTGGTTGAGGAAGAATGTTGAGTAATAGAAGAGAAAGAAGAAGGAAGAGCTTATATGTAAAACATATTCCATAAATGTGAGAGAAACAAAGGTACCATTTGAGTATAAACACTAAAAAGAAAGTCAAGTCTTGGGAGTCACTATATATAAAATGCATGTTTCCCTAAGGTACATGAAAGAAGAATGGAGACAGCAATTTGTCATTGTGGATACAAAATCTCCAGTAAGGTTTTTTGTTTTGTGGGTGGTTTTTTTTTGGTTTGTGTTTTTGTTGTCGTTGGAGTTTTGTTTGGTTGGTTGGTTTTGTGTTTTGTTTTTGTTTGTGGGTTTGTTTGGGTTTTTTTGTTTGTTTGTTTTTCCTTTTCCTTAAATGTTAACTAGAGTTGGCCAACCTCTGGAGACAATTCCATCCATTCAGATTTTGGCTTTGGTATTCGTATGCATTTCTAGACCATCTTCCAAAGTCTGCTGCCTTGAAATTTTTCAGTGCCTGTGGAACAAATCCTGGGGCTCCTTGTCTTTCTTGTATAGCTGTCTGCCTAGCTTGTCATTGGTCTTCCTCACTCGTGTCTTTAGAAAGCTCCTGTGTGCCATGAGTGATTTTTCTCCATTTGCATGTCTTCTGTTGCTCTTGGCTTCCTAGTGTGAACTTGGAGCACTGCATGTCTCTTCATTCAACTTCTATGTGATACATTCCTTTTGTTTCTGTTTAAATGTTGTATGTCTTTCTCTGTCTTTCTTCTCTTCCACTCTTTCTGTGTGTTTCTCTTCCCCCCGCCTTTTTCCTTGTCTGTCCACACTGTGTGCTGCCTTTCTCCTGGCCACTCATTTCCTGCTGGTTATAGTATCCATAAAGTGCAGTCTGCTGACCTGCGGAGAGTCTCAGCTCCTCCCGATTCCTTCAGTGTGTGAGTATCTGGCTTTTTTGTAGTTTCAAAGTTACATAGTTTTTTGCTGCTACCCTGTGTGTCATTCAACCAGGAGTCAGGGCAGTAAAATCCTGTGACAAAGGGGGAGCAGGAGCTCAGGTGACTGCATGGCAGGCACAGGGCAGTGGCCTCACCAGCAAAGGGACAGCTCCACAGTACCCCAGTAAGGTGAGCAGGGCTCGTCTGGTGATGGTGACCAAGTTCAGCCAAGAGTCCATCTCACCAGACTAATCAGTAGCTACGGGCAGGTCTGAAGTTAAGTGCCAGGCACCATCCCTGGAAACAGTTGAGATGAGAGGGGTTTTTGTCTTCTGTTTTTAATAAAAGATATACTGTAACCAAACTCAGCCATAAGCCATCTCTCCAGATAGAGCTGATCAAACCAGGAAACTAGTCCCTCAGAGGAGCGGCATAATATTGGCTATAGCTGCATTGAAGATGGAGACACTCCACCCCACCCCCCTTGGTAATATCTTGATTGTCAGCAACTCCACTGTACTCACTTGCTAGAAAGTAGCTAAATTATTCAAAAGCTTAATGTCTTTTTTTTTTTTTTTTTATGAGGTGAATTGGCACTTAAAAACACTTGTGCCATTGCACCTTCATATAATTCATCCTATTTATGGAAATATGATGTATTTATTGAAATATGATGTATTATGAAAACCAGTGTGTGTCCACAATTTAAAAACAAAAAAACACAAATCAAAAAACCCATCCTCAAAACACCCCAACCAAAAAAACCTCCCAGAAAACCCAAGAAATAACCCAAAATCCTGCCTAATATGTGTCAACTCAGGCAGTGTAGTTTGGCTTCAGAAATGCTTTTTTATTATTCAGTCAAAAAAGACATGGTTTGCTTTGTGTTGGTGTCCCTTTTGTTGTCTTGCTTTGCCACTCTTGTGATTGACATCTTTTCAAACAGGTTAGGACTGTCAAAGAAACAAATTTGAAATACGTATTATAAATAAGAAATTTGGGACCTATAAATCTAGGTATTCAGAGCAGAAACTTCCAAGAATGATATTCTATCATAGTATATGCTAAAAAAACCCCACCAACACTTCTCTGTTCTAAAGACTGAGCACATGCAATAGATGGCGCATAAATGTTCAATAAAACAAATGTTATTTGGGAAAACTGATTTTTAAGAGCAAATTTCAGCTTTATAGAAAAGGACCTGGGGGTCCTGGTGGTTGTGCAGTTGACCGTGAGCCGACAATGTAATGTTCACTTGTGGCAAAGGCTAATGGTATCCTGGACTGCATTACAAATGTTGCCAACAGACCAAGGGAGGTGGTCTCTCTAAGCACTGAAGAGGCAACACCTGGAATACTGGGTCCAGTTCTGGGCTTCCCAGTATGACAGAGACATGGAGCTACTGGAGACTTCATTGGTGTCTATAGGTATCTTAAGGAAGGATGCAAAGAAGACAGCCAGGCTCTTTTCAGCAGTGCCCAGTGACAGGACAAGAGGCAATGGGTACAAACTCACAAACTGAAACACAGGAGTCCTGTGTCCAGGTCTGGGGCCCGCAGTACAAGAAAGATGCAGAACTGTTGGAGAGGGTTCAGAGGAGGCCACGAAGATGATCCGAGGGCTGGAGCACCTCCCCTACGAAGAGAGGCTGAGGGAGCTGGGCTTGTTCAGCCTAGAGAAGAGAAGGCTGTGGGGGGACCTCATTGCAGCCTTCCAGTACCTGAAGGGAGCGTACAAACAGGAGGCGAATCGACTTTTTAAAAGGGTAGATAGTGACAGGACAAGGGGGAATGGATTAAAGCTGAAGGAGGGAAGGTTTAAATTAGCTATTAGGGGGAAGTTTTTTACAGAGAGGGTGGTGAGGTGCTGGAACAGGCTGCCCAGAGAGGTGGTGGATGCCCCATGCCTGGAGGTGTTCAAGGCCAGGTTGGATGGGGCCCTGGGCACCCTCGTGTAGGTCCAGGCCTGGAGGTTGGTGTCCCTGCCTGTGGCAGGGGGGGTGGAACTCTATGATCCCTGGGGGCCCTTCCAACCCAGACCTTTCTATGAATCTATGAATCTATGAAAATCTCTAAAGATCAGGAAAAAATTTTTTACTGTAAGGATGACTGAGCACTGGCACAGGTTGCCCAGGGAGGTTGTGAAGTTTCCTCCTTGGGGATACTCAAAAGCTGCCTGGACATGGTTCTGAGCAGCTGGCTGTAGGTGGCCCTGCTTGAGCAGGGAGTTGCACCAGGTGACCTTCAGAGGTCTCTTCCAACCTCAGCCATTCTGTGATTCTGTGAACTTTCAGAAAGCTGCAAGTTTCTCATTGTTATTTTGCAAACAAGGAAAGATTTCCACTTCAGTGTGCATTATCCCTGGATCATACTTGCTGTACTCTGCTGAGGAGCAGAAAGAAACACAACTTGTCTAATTGATTCAGTATCTAAGCAAGCTTCTAGAAAAGAGTTGAGATAAGCATTATTGCTTACGCAGATAAGTAAGCCATGGGTCTGGGAGAATGGGTATTGTTTTCAAGTTGAGGGATATCCCTTGGAAAATGACCTCCAAGTTTTGATACAGTTCATTTGAATGTCCCATTTGATATCAGCTGTCAGGATAAGGCAGGGGGAGGGAGACTCATGAGCCCCAAACTAATTTGTAAGTCAAAGATGTTCTGTATCTAAAGATCTGTAAAAATAGATTAAACATGCTGCTGCACTGTGGCTGCCAATTAATGTGTGTGGCAAATTAAAATAAGAACCCATGAGGTATTCAGGAAATTTGATTTGGACTGTGAGGGCTTTGAGATTCAAATGTTCCCTTTTTTTGTTGAACAACAGAGAGTCTGAGTTCCAGCTAGTACTGAACAGCAGGGCAGATCCTGTGGAGACCTGGTGATAGATAACAGCTTGTCTTAGATAAATTTCAGGTTTTCCGCAGCAGCAGGATATGCATGGGAATTTGGGACAGCCAAAATTATTAGGCACATATAGTCTTTGCAGAGACAGTAGAACTATAGTGTGATTCGTTTCAAATGTTTATACAGGGTGCATAAATAAATACAAGTGTTGTATTTTTAATTGAACCTCTTTTAAAAGGAAGATAAAGACTTGCATTTTCCAGCTGGATGTTAAGTTGAGATGAGGAGGATGCACATATGATAGTACATTTGTGTTGTATGGCTGGTGCAAAGGAGTTATAAAAAAAAAAATTACTATTTGAAAAATAAAACATAATTGACTTACATAGCTCCCACCATCATTTTACAAGTGAAATGAGCACTGTGGATACGCTGTGATTTTTTTTGTTTAGGTATTATTATTATGAAATCTTCATAAATGAAAATATAAGTATCACCTGATTGGTAAATAGTTTATATTCTTTTACAGAGGTTAGAGAGTAATGATTGCAGCAAGGCATGCATAATAAAACCTGTGTGAATAACAAAGGGGTAATAGGAAATATTTTTTTGCTTTTAGAGATCCAAATGCTAAACAAAATCAGCTTTCTGGGTTGAGTATGTATATTGTCTATGGGAGGAGAGTATAATAAAAACCAGTAGAAGACAAAGCATAAGGCAGAAAGTGTTAGAGGGTGAGTTATTCTCCAAATGTATAGTTAAGGATGAAAATGCTTATATATATCTTCTTCCTTTTCTCCATTACATGGATTATAGGAAATTAAGTCTCATCTTTGTCAGTTTTTCCTGTTTAGCATGTGAACTTCTGTTTAGTAGGATCATTCCTATTGGAGAATCCACCGTGCTTGGATATGTAAAGCGTGAAACAGCTACAGCTAGTATGGGGAAGGAGAAGGAAAACAAAGACCAGGATTCTACCTGGCACTCTGGCATGTGTTTAAGTGTACATGTAGGTCTTTGTACAGCAAACTGCTCAAGCACTTGCTGAAGCAAGTGTGAGGTAAGAAAGTGCAAAAGGGTTTAGTACAGTGGAGTTAACCTGCCTTATACAGGCTAACATTTATCAATTTGGAAGAAAAAAAAAATGTGGCGGAACTTATATTTTTAGGAGTATTTTTTTAGGTAAAGGACTTAGCAAGAGCTTCGCCTTAAAATAGCAGTGCACTTACGTGAAGCACTGAAGTTCATCCATCAGAAGAGGCTGGATGATTCTGCTCTGTTGGGGCAGTTCTTATGTTTTAAGTAGATAAATGCTGTCAAAAACCCACTTATTCTTAACACACCATTTCCAAGCTCTGCCAATGAGATCTCGAAAGTAAGGTTAATTTCTTTTTCTCCTCTGGTTGCTGCTTTCCTTTTTCCAATTGTTCTGAACACTGGAACATTTAATTAATTTTGCATGTTTATTTCTTCTCTAGGAGATAGGTAATTCATTAATCTGTCACTGCAAATGTGCCCCAGAGGAGAGTGATATTTTCTAAAGTTTGTTTTTTGCAAGGGAGGGGCAGTAGAAGATTTCATTTTCTTTTTCTGTTGACAGAATCATATTAAAATCTGTATGTTCATAGGCTGGTGGGGGCTGTATTCTGGAAGATCTCTCAGAAATTTGTTGCTGGATTCTGAAGAGTTGTTGCGCTGTTTTGGTTGTTTTGGTTTTTTTTGTTTTTTTTTTTTTTTTTAATTATTCTAATTTCCTTTCTCTATGCAGACACAAAGCATAAGAAATGGTTCACAGGGTTCATAAATAATTGATATAGGGATTAGGGCATGTATAATTTAAAAGTCTGTCTTCCCTGTTGAGTTAACCTAGTGGCATGGCAGAAGTGTTGTTACCAGGTGGCTGTGCAGGAGTGCCAAGGGCAGGACCAAGCTCACTCTGCCAGTTTTCTTTCCTGGGTGACTGGAGGCAGGAGCATGCTTCTTAGGAAAACCAGTTGTGCTCCAAGTGAGTTGGCTGGTGCCCTCTTGCCTGTTGCTGGATGATTAAGAAGGGTGAGGGGAGGAAGTCACAGCCTCATCAAAAGCTCAGTGTGTGTTTTCTTGGGGAATGGAAGTAGATCAGGTTCTGCTGGTAGTCTCAGGATAGGTATGTGTGGCTTTGCTTCGGGTTTGAACAAGCAGTGGAATGAAGGGGGTTAAAAATAAAAAACCAAAATCCCTTATTCTTTCCTGTCACAGCTCTGTCTTTTTAGGTTTTGGAGTTGGGCTTTTTTTGATTGTTTTGTTTTGGGTGTTTGGGGGTTTTTTGGGTTTTGGTTGGTTGTTTTTTTCATTTTCATGAGTGCGGAGGTGGTGGTGGTAATGGTAACATTTCTAGAATCCCCAAAATGCTATAGTTCAGGCATAGGAGGGAAACAAATGCATACCTTTTCTTTGGTAAGCAATTTCCAGCAGGGGTGTGGGTGGTGTTAATAATGGCTTCACCTCATAAACAATTTATTTAGCATGATGTTGACTTAATAAGACCTATCCCCTGTAGAAAGAGTGGCTCTGATTCTGATGTGTAACCTGGTGTACCATGGGATGGATATCTTCTCACAGAACAGTAGACTTAAAACCCCATAAAAATTAGCTATTTATGTTAATGAATGTCTACAAGTTTTAAGAATTTCCAGAAATCATGACCTTTTCCTTATAGTAGGAATTATGAAATGTCTAGGTGATCTTCTGTATTCTTATGGAAAAGTCAAATTTTGTTTATCTGATAGAAAACAATACAATTTTCTTGTACTTTTCAGCCATTTTGCAGCTAAAAAATGGAAGGAAAATACTGCTCTGTTACTGAAATTGCATATTTCTTTCTATGTGAGTGGAATAATTTGGGGAAGACTTCATAACATCTCTGTAGAATCTTTCATAGTTTGTTCCAACTCAATAATGTGCATAACTTTTCTACAAGACTCATTGGATTATTATTTAATAATGCCCTGAATGTGCAGTTCTGGTCCATGCTAATCAAAAGTCCATCAGATGAAATTCAATATGGTAAACTAGCCTATCTATGCTTCCGATTTGAGAAGGCTGGTATTTAGGTTTGTGTTTAAATGAAACCATTATAGCTAATTAACATGAATGAACAGAATGTTTCAGTTGACCTGAATCTGTATTTATGGTCCCATGGGGCATATGACCTTTAGAATGTAATTCTGTGGATTGGTGTGTTTGGGGAATGAGGTTCTTAATTAGATTTTTTAGGGGGTAATGGAATTTATTCTTCTGTACTTTAAATTATTTTTCATTGACTATGTAGTACACTATTTTGAAGAATAATAGATGCAAGAAATTTCAATATTTCAGGTTGAACTGAAGTGCAGCAATCCCCCCAAATTTATTTCTAAATTATCTACTGCTGTATCTGGAAAGCTTTTCTTCCTCTTCTTACAGTTAAACAAGTTGGTTTATACAGTGTTTAGAAACATCCATTTCTATTAATACTGTACTAATGTTTGCTTTCCATGGCATTCATCACCCTATTATTAACTTTTACATGGACATGCTTATGTACTTAAGCTTTGTGGTTTCTGAATACACGGAGTTTTTCTGAACAAAATAAATTATGCAATTCATATAATAATATGGATTATTATCAGAATCTGTGAAGACTACAGAAGTATTCATGGTGGAAGTGTTTTCCTTAGCTGCATTAAATAGAGCCCTGTATGGAGCTCACGTATTTTGTGAGTGAATGAGTTAATTAGTTGGATGATGAGGACAATATTACCTGGTATCAATTGCCAGTCTGATAGCACAAAGAATGAATATTCACATAGTGAATTTTAGAGCCAATGCTATCTTGAATAAGTAATAACATTTAGTGAGACATTAATATAATGTCAGGCAACAGGCGTATTCTGACAGAGCAAAGAGTATTTGTAAATAAATCATGAACAAAGCCATCAGATTTCAGTCACTGGATAATTGTGGGGTTTTGTGTATATAGGTACATATTTATAGGTGTATGTATGTGACTGGATTTAGCTAAGTATATAAAATCTCTACCCTGTAGAAAGGACCTCCTAGCACTCATATTTCCCATAACAATTTATTTTCTATACAAAGTTGCTATTTCCAAGGTTACCTTTTTTATGACTAAGATAGTTACACTTTTAAAATGGTCGAAATGGCAAGTCCTGTTTCTCCTCAGTTGCATGTTTTAGTGCACACAGCTTGCTTATGGAGTAGTAGTTCCATGTCTTTATAAAAAGGGGGTGAACAGGAGGAGAAACATGAGAATGGGAAACTCTGACACTTGCCAGCTGAGTGTCCTCCCACACTTGACCTGGAAAGGAGCTGTTTCTCCTCAGGTACATTTAAGATGGTGTGTTTGTTTTTCCATAAAAGCAAATTTGAAGGTGTACAGTGCACTGATGTAACAAAAAATTATGCTTTTTACAAAAGCATGGGAAGTATCCTCTTGGATATTTTCTCATTTAAAGGTGCTTTTGGAGAGTGTGTGTGGCTCCTGGAGCAGCAAAAAATATTTTAAATTTGCTGTTGATTTTAGGTCTTTTTCATCGTCCAGTTCCAAATATATAAAAAGGACTCTCTTCTCCTTTTCAGATGTGTCCTGGTTTCAGCTAGGATGGAGCTAGTTCTATCTTCAGAAGCTCCTGTGTTTTGGATTTAGTATGTGAAACATACATGGTGATAGCACGCTGCTGTTGTTGGTTGCTGCTGAATGATCAAGGACATTTTGCAGTTTCCCAAGTTCTGCTGATGTGCAGGTGCAAACAATTGGGAGCGCACAGCCAGAATAGTTGATCCAGACTGGCCAAAGAGAGTGTTCCATGCCATAGGCGGCATGGCCCGTGTAAGTGAGGGTTGGCCATTGCCCCCTCGCTCTGGTTCCGTGTTTGGTTCGTGTTCCCTTCTTGTTACCTTATTTTCGTGGGTGTTTTTTTTGTTTTGTTTTGTTTTTCGTTCAGGCCTCTTTGTTCATTTGTCTGTCTGTTCCCTCCTGGTCTCTCTGGAACTTGCTGTTCTGGGATG
>JMFS01022015.1:0-27254 GCA_000699545.1 Podiceps cristatus | reverse complement strand
GTCCTTGATTGTTCAGCAGCACAGAACAACAAAAGCCCACTATCAACATGTTTCATAAATTAAATCCGAAACACAGGAGCTGCTGAAGACAAAACTAGCTCCGTTGTGTCTGAAACCAGGACAATATGAGACAGGAAACGGAGCGTTGGTTTTCTTGCTCTGGGGTTTTGACCAAATGTAGAAAAGCAGATTTTCATCAGCTCTCAGTACTCAGCAAAAGTTTGCATCATCTTTGCAAAAGTCAAGCTGCTCTAAGAAAAAGAAATCACAACTACGTAAGCAGAGGTATTTTCATGCTGAAGGTGGCAGTATCAGATACAGACACCGTCCAGCTCACGTCACACTCGCTCTAGGTCAGCAGTCTTACTGAAGCTCAAGATTTTTGATAGAAAGAGCAGTGGTGCATATTAGAGAAAAATGTCCAAACTTGCTTTAAAATGCTACTAAACTGAGGATCTGACATAGACTACAGTCTGACTGAGCTGAACTATAACTACTTCAGTAGTATTAATAAGGTCAAAGCAAACAGTGTGAGAAACTAAAGCATGACCCTCTCCAAAATGCCTTGCCTTACAGAGGTAGAAACTATTTCCCAAGATGTGAAGGGAATTTAATGCATTATTAATCCTAAATCATACTGGTGAATGGTGTTAGAAGAACCAAGTAATGTCAATGGAGACAAAGAGGGTTTTGGTGTGGATATTTGAATCCAACACAGATTTGTCTAGAGTTATGAGATGAAATAAATATGGAGTGGTAAGAATAATCACTAGTGTTGGTGATGTTAAGCACTCTCTTGTGACAAAAATATGTTCTGTATTGTGTATCCAGTTCAAATATGTGAGATTAAATACAGTTCTGCTTCTGACTGTGCTTCTGGTAATGTATCAGAAGACAACTCTATGCTACAGGAGGAAATCAGGCCATCTGTAAAGGCATTTGACAGAGAAATAAAAGTCTGAATTTTCCTGTTGGCTCCTTTCACTGCAGTACACCACGATACATCTGTAACTAAGTCTTGTACATATGTAAATAGGAAACTTGGTTATTTGACACCTAAATTGTCAATCTGGTTTCCCAAGATTCTTAATACTGCAGTGAACAGACGCATAAATTAACGCCTCTCTTGCTGTACTGAAAGGCACTGGAAAGGCACTCAGAGTTTTATGATACATTTCATTAGGGCCAGTAAAATGCCAGCCACTGATATACAAAAAACAGAAAGAAGACTTTCGTCTTGGTAAGAACAAGATTGCTAGCCACTGACATAAAAAAACTAAACCAAAACAAACAAACAAAAAAAAACCAAACAAAAAAACAGAAAGAAAACTTTCATCTTGGCAAGAACGGCATTTTGGGAAAGTTATTTTCCTTGCCAGAGAGAAGCCATCAGGTGAACCAATTGACTCTTGTGTCAGAGACCTCAAAAACAAAAATCAGCTTTGCAAATAGGAATGGTTGCTAGAATGAACTAAGTTGTGGTATGTTTGAAAACATGATCAAACAAAGGTTAAGAAATAGATGTGCTAGTGTAAAGTAGGGACATTTGCCAGACTTGTAGAAATTATGCCTCCATAAATTCAAGTTTTAATGTGCTTTGAAGAGAATTCCTAAACATCTGTGCCAAACTCTGCGTCTAAACCTATAAAATGAATCAACATCAGTGGCCAGATTTGCCTACAACAAATATGGAGTCATAACATGTTACGGAATTTCCAGTCAAAAGGATGCATTGCTGTATATACCCTAACAGCAACCATTTTCCTAGAGCATGAGTCTCAATATCAGCTACAGAAGAGATGTAAAAGTAAGATACCTCTATAAGCACAGAAAATTCAAAATGTGAATTTAGAAACAATTGACTGACTTGATCACTGAAGATATGAATTTGTCTCAGAGATTTGAGGATATGTACGTTACTAAAGCTAAAGGAGAAACCTACTTTCTTTCCACGAAATTTTGCCTTTTCTTCAGGAGCTCTACGAAGTCCTTGATGAGACATTGCTGTAAAATTTAATTTCACTGTTTGTGGATAAGGATATTTGTGTTTAGGGAATACAGGTTTGTTTTCCCCTCAACTGTACCTCAACACTAGGTACAGTAGCAAATATTCTTCATCAATAAGAAAATCACATATAAAGCAGGTTCATCAGTCAATTTCAAATTAAAAATATAACAATCAAACATCTCCAGCTTTAAAAATTTCTTGGATTAATCAGCAACAACTAGAGCAGGAAGTAATGAGCTAGAAGCACTTACAGCAAATGAAGACATTTAGAATTCAGTACAGTGAAGATCTCATTTAAAAAAAACACTAAGTCTAAAAAAATCACTACTGTCTAACCAGATAACTTTTGAGGGATAAGAATTGCTATCCTCAATACTGTCTTATCTGTCTCAGAAGCAACAGATGTTTCCAAAGTTATTACCTGCTAAGTGGAAAATTACAGACCAGATGGAGCTAATTAATTTGCAATTAAAAAATTGCCACAAACCAAATAATATAATTAATTTTCTGCAAGATATGGTTATGAAAAAAATTGATCTGCCACTTTTAAGGCATCCAAACCATTCATAACAGTTATATAAGATGATGGATGCTATGGAGCTGGATAAGCACCTACAAATTCCAATGTGTAGCAAACTTGGGTGGGAAATTGCAAATCTGGACAATAAATTTTCAAAAAGCTCTGAAATTTGGTGTTAATCTGGCAGCTGAAACCTCTGCTTGGGAAAAAAAAAAAAAAAAAAAAAAAAAAACAAAAACCAAAAACCAAACCAAAACCAAAAACGTAAAGTTTGTCTTTGCAAAGCTACAAACCAAGTTACAGAATTATTTTTCCAACTTGGAATGTACATTTCTACAACTTATGTGAAGCTCTCAGCCTTGCAGGAGTCTGTGCTTCCCTGTAAGACTCTTGTTGCTCTTGCCTTGGCTCCTCAGTATATTAAAAATACTTTCTTGCTCTAGACATGCATAACAAATAGTCAAATTAGAGAAGGGAACTCAAACTCCTGAACTTCATTAATAAAACTAGAGCTATTTTGAGCTTTTTTCATGTGTGTACAAGTGTGCATAGTTATATATGTATGCATGCATATGTATAAATAAAAGTTTCAGGATCAAACTTTGCTGCATAGCTTTAAAAAAGATATTTTTATCCCCTTGATTTTTACCCAGTTGGGGTATTTGTCATACAGAAAAAACAAAACAAAACAAAACAAAAACCCCAGAATGTTTGTGAAGCCATGTAAAACCCTGATAACTCAACATTGTGGGACAGAGAGACAAAAGACTTAAGCTATTATTTCACCTAAGAACAACATCCACCGGGCTTTCATCTTACCCATTATTCAACATCATCATCACTTCCTTAAATGAAACAACTAAGGAGACATTTCCAGTCAGCTAATGCGCTTGCAGAGACCTCCTCTTGAAAGGAGTCAGAAGTACCAAATTGCTATCGCTCCTCTCGCCACTTTTTTGCACAGCTGTTGCAGCCGCTTCATCGCAGTTCACCCTGCTACTTCGTGGGCACTGGCAAGTCGCTATGTCACACCGGGGCTCTCTGTGCATTCCTGGGACCTGGGGAAATCAAAACCTCTCTGGAGACTGATCACAAGGCACCACACACAGTAAGTGCATTGAAGAGAAAAGGGGAAGAGATGTAAAAGGCTAACTTCAATGGAACTAGGCTCTTTGATTAAAATATTTCTACAGAAATCAATGGGACCTGACATAACCTCTGGATATTGTACAAAATGAGAGATAATCTGAAGAGCAAAAACCTAAACCCAACCAAGCCCCCCTAAATTAACAGAAATAGGAATTTTGCAAAATGGTTGTCACGCGTATTCTTAAAGCTGTAAGAACCAGAACTTAGTAAAACATGGAATAATGGATGTATGGCCACACTGCTATCTGTTGAAATTTCTTTTATAAATTTAAATACCTTCATAGGTAATTTAATTGCTTTCCACTTCTGGGTTCTGGGTAGTAGTATGATGAGAGCCTTGTAAGTGCATCAATGCCTATGCATTAAACCCTTTGAAATTGCAGCATGTAACACTTCATCTTCCTGTATTTGCAACTTATTTTGTACTTTCTTTTCATGGCACGTGGCATTGTGTAGTAGCCAAGAATTCCATGTTCTCTGCTGCTTCAGGGATGTTACAGACTGACTCTACTGAGGGGAAAGATGTATAGGTCACTAGACTGCCCTGCATCCTTTGTAATGTTATTCTTAAAAAAAAAATAGTATTGTTAAGCTTCATCTTAATATTCATGTTCTTTACTGTCTTTGAGAATAAATGGGTGTGACATTCTGCCTCACTAAATCCTGACCACAGGCTGTGGTCTAAGACAATCTAAATCTGGGAAATACCAAAGGCCATTTTGCAAGGGTGGAAAAATACCTGACCCACAGATTCATACGCAAAATCATTATTTTGTAGAACCCTCCCCCCAGAAGAGGTATTTGGGGGACTTTTCAAGCAGTTCAGTTCACATAACCTTACTTACAGGGAACTGGCAAGAAATAGCTAAGAGAAGATTTGAAGTCTTAGGGACCACAGGATCTTAGAATCACAGTAAAACTAGGCATAAAGATGTCTCAAACGAAATTTCCCAAACCTGAAATGTTTACAATTACTAACTGCTTTTGAAAATGTTACTAAGTCTGAAGTCCTCTCCCTCTGCCTGATCCTTTAATGAAACAATAGAGAGAATATCTGCCTCACAGTGTTATGTTCATACACTCAAAAGCAGTTTAAATAGGTGGGACTTAGTTACAGTGTAAAAAGAAAAACCTCTGCAAATTTGCTGAGTGCTCTTTATGGCTATTCGGAAGCGTTTTTTTAACCTGATGTTTTCAAGAACATCTAAAATGTAGTAATTGTTATTTTAGTCTTATAAAGCAGGTATTGTAACTATTAATTTTCTTATTTAAGTAAAAAGACGACACCATAAATCTTATTTCTGGGTGTTAACCAGTGACTCCACGGAACAATCTCAGATAGAAACTGATGATTAAGCATCAAAATAAATAGAAATATTGCCATTAATATTAATCATGTATGTTCCTTCTCTCACTTTAAGGTTTGCTTTGGGTTTGTTTTTCCATTTAACCCCCTCAACATATTCTGAATTAGTATATTAAAAGTGGAATGAAAGATGATACACTCGGTAACCAGATATGAGTAGTAGGTTTCATTTTACATTGCTCTCTTGCATTCCTCCAGCTCCATAACAACACAACATCTTGGAAACTTTGAATGGATCTACATACCCAGAAGGGACTACAGTGATTAGTTTCCCCCAGGTACCATTTAATAGGACACATGTAATGATATATATAAGAACCACCTGTAATAATTCTGAGGACAAACATGGACCATGCTTATGACAGCTGAACTGCATAAACAGGCCTATCAGATTTTAAACTCAGAACCATTCTCTCAAAAAAATGAAGGATACACTTCAGTGAACAAACAAATTGTTTTGTTTGAGGACTAAAGCAGTTCCGAATGTAGCTTGATCAGGCTTGACAAGAGCTGAAACAGCAACTTGTGACAAAATCAGACCGGTTATAACGTATCTATCTCTGACCTTCAAGAACTCCTTTCTGCAAGAAAAGGGGAATATTCTGATCCCACTCATTTTAGAAGATTTAGTTGAGGATTTATCCTCTAACACATTCTCAGCTAACAGATCCATCAAAGATGGCCTCTGAGTTAGCCCATCATCAGGGAGCTCAATGGTAGAGCGAACTAAACAGAGATTTGTATCCACCCTAGTGTTTCTGGACTCCAGAACAAGCACTTAACCCCAGCTTTCTAAAAGCTTTTAGGAAATATTTGGACTATGTGTATCCTTTTAAAAACGTTTAGAGAAGACTTGATATGACTAAGCCTTAATCAGTTTTTCAAGATATCCACTGATGATATTCTACATCTCAGCTGAAGTTCCCTTATTTCCTCTTTTCATCTTACAAGTGGCTACTTGCCAGCACACTTTTGCTGGCAGCCAGTCATGTGGTGATGATTAGCTGACACTGATAAGCTATTTCTTTCAGTCCTTTTGCCCAGGACTTCCCAGCTGAAACAACTTTAAACAGAAGAGAAAGGAATAGGTCAATTATTTCAAGAAGTGAGAAGAGAAAATACATTCCCAAATTTTTTGTTTATGATCTTCCTCTTGCAAAAATTATAGCAATTTAGTTTCATTAAAGGCATATATCGGAGGCCATGCCCGCTTACTTATAATTTTGAAAAGAAAACACATCCTGGAAAGTCAATGACAGAAATAGGCATCACAGGATCAGGGAAAAAATTGTCTAAAGGGGCCTCTAGAGGTCAATTAGTCCACCAACAACCCACTCAGAGCACGAATACTGTCAGCATAAGATCAGGTTATCTTCCACAGGATCTCAGTATCCATGTTCTCACATTAGCAATACACCAAAAATGGAAGAAAAGCAAGGGCTAAAGAGGTGGAAAATCCTTCAGCCAGTCTTATTCTTTCCCATTTGGTGCTGTGCACATAACTGCTCCTTACAGACCTAACTAAAATTTATAGATGAAGAGGTGTTGTGCGTTAATATTCCTGACAGAGGTAGAAGATAAAGGGGGGTATTGATTTTGGTGACTGCCCACCCTTAAATCCATAACTTATAGATAACTACAATGAATTTACCAGAGTGCATTGTTTTCCCTACCACCAGAAGAGTGCATTGTGTTTCTCAAGTCAATACCAATTTAGGCTCCATGAATTCCAAATTTTCAGCAGGTGATGAGAAAGAAATTGTACACCTTAAACTGATTTTTTTAAAAATCATGCTTTGCTTTCACTTGCCCAAGACTGACCACTTCATTTATAAAATGCATGTGTTGTCTGGCAGACTGCATCTGGGCTATGACTAGAGTATTATTACTGAGAAAGGTGCATAAATGATCATAGGAAAAGTAAGACTTCCTGTGCTATTCTATTTGATGATCTGGCCCTCTCTAGGGTTAAGACTGAGTTCTAGATGCTGACACTTTCACTTTATTGATATTATTAATCTGGAATTGTCTAAAGATAAAATACTTAAAGGTTAAGGTACTGGTTTCTTTCTCTAAATGGAAAAACAGACAAATTGGATTTACGTTTCAGAAACTGGCAAGAAGAAACATAAGAATAGAACAGTGGCTAAGTAACAATGCATTTTTTTCCTTGACTGGCACTGATTTCCCTTATGACTCTCCTCACCATACCATAATGATGAAATTAATGTCCAGCTTCATTCTGTAAAAGGTCAGTGTGTCCAGACAAAAAACACCCTAAAGTGAAGTTGTTCTAAATTTATTATCAGGCTTCCTGAGAAGCTCACCCATAGGACCCATGAATGATCCTGAAGTCAAAGGCAAACCTAAGCTAAATATTTTCTCCTACATATTGAAGACTCTCACGGACTTGCACTTCTGAGTTATTCACAAACTGTCCAACATCTTCATGAGTTACCCTAGTTCAGCCATAACTTTGTATTGCCCCTGTGTAAGGACATGCCACCCCAACTACTTTGACTCTATGGGTAGACGTGAGTTCCTTAATTTGGTGATTCCCTCCAGGCTCTGCAAAGAGAACCGAAGCCTTGAGAGACATTTGGATACCATCTGGGTATAATGTATTTTTACACAAAGTGGCACTTACTGGTCATCTGGACAGAGAAGCAACGGTCTTGAGCAAAAATGCCATTTTGTCAGAGTCCTGGCAGTCTCACAGCACAATTACTACAATATTTCCCTAAATCTGTCAAGGCAGCTGTGTCTGTTTCCCTGCCCACCTCTGACTCTCCTGCAGTTTCTTTCAAGAGCTGTCTTTCACGTGATTTTTCTGATCAGCAGCCCAAGGCTGGTAGATGTTCAGTTATTTCTGTAAAGCTGTTTACCTCAGGTCATTACCTCATTCAATTTGTGAACGGCCATTTGGCTCTAGGTGAAACATTTAAATGAAGAATCCGAAGAAATATTTAATCCATTCCTCTTCATAGAATCATAGAATCACTAAGGTTGGAAAAGACCTCTAAGATCATCAGGTCCAACCATCAACCCAACACCACCACCATACCTACTAAACCATGTTCCAAAGTTTCATGTCTACTTGTTTATGTTCCAAAGTGTCATGTCTACTTGTTTTTTGAACACCTCCAGGGATGGTGACTCCACCACTTCCCTGGGCAGCTTATTCCAATGCTTGGCCACTCTTTCAGTAAAGAAATTTTTCCTTATATCTAATCTAAACCTCCCCTGTCACAACTTGAGCCCATTTTCTCTCATCCTATTGCTAGTTAATTGGGAGAAGAGACCATCACCCACCTCACTACAACCTCCCTTCAGGTTACTGTAAAGAGTGATATGGTCTCCCTTCATCCCCCTCTTCTCCAGACTAAACACCCCCAGTTCCCTCAGCTGCTCCTCATAGGATTTGTGCTCTAGACCCTTCCCCAGCTTCGTTGCCTTTCTCTAGACATGCTCCAGCACCTCAATGTCCTTCTCTTAGTGAGGGGCCCAAAACTGAACACAGTACTCGAGGTGCGGCCTCATCAGTGCTGAGTACTGGGGGATGATCATTTCCCTAGTCCTGCTGGCCATGCTGTTTCTGTTGCAAGCCAGGATGCCATTGGCCTTTCTTGGCCACCTGGGCACACTGCTGTGGCAATTATCTGTGGTAACGGCTTACTCTACTTTCAGACATCAGAAAGGATTCTTAACGTCAACGATGACATTCTCAGATGTCAACAATTGCTAAAGAGATAATACTTCTATAATTGGATTGATTGTTTTATGTATATAAATCCAAGAAATTTTCAGAAATTACAATTTCTAGAGAAGTTGAGGTTATATTTTTAGGGAGCATATGTATAGAACATTTTGGATAAAATAGTAAATCAAAAATTTATATCTCATCCAGTGGGTAAAAAGAACTATGTATTTGAGTCAGGGACATCACTTGCCCTGGCTTTGGGTAGTTCAAATGGAGATAATGTTTTAAATAAACTAAAAATGCTGTGTAAAATTTCCATGAAAAATGAAATTTTTTTTGTAAATACATACAAATGTCCAACAAAGTAGAAACTTTCAGAATATGACTAATACTCACCATTATATTTTGCAGTATCCTGTAACTTCTTACAGAAGCATGAGAGGAAACCCAGTCAGGGAATGTCATATTGTTAGGGCAGAGACTCTCCTGTCTCTTCAGCTATTAAAATGATTGTTATAATAATTCTTTACTTGTGGAAGAGTGTAGAGTAGACTTTAATGGCACTGCAAAGCTTAATTACTGTTTTTTAGCATGTGGGGTCGTTGAATCAGGAGAAGGAAGAGGAAGAGGCATTAATGTTGTACAGAGTATTCCTATGATTTTTGTTGTAATTTATTATTTATCACCTGTATGTACATAAAGGCTTTTTCCTACTCCACTTGGTTTTGCCCTGTAATAGTCATCAGCCTCCAAGTCTACAATTGTTCATGCAATATTAACATTCATGATCTTGCCAAGATGTTTAGAACAAGAAGCCAGAATACCCTTTGCACACTTGTACATACCAGGGAAGGCATACTTTCAGATCACAGAGGCATTATCCCAAGAATATGAATGCACTATGTAAGCAGAACTTGAAGGATTAGCAAAACTGGAGAACTTAGATGCAATTGACTGTAGGAAGAAAAGGTTAAGTAAAGCCTTTCCAGTGATTTTTCTCATCATAATCGTTCAATGGACTGCATTTCAAAGGGTCGAATTCTTTGAGCAAGACTACTTCTGAATTGGACCTGTTGTTGTAGTTCAAAGTGATTTTTCTTTTAATAGAAGACAGTGTATTTACAGAAGCCACAGAGGTGCTATATGAAGTCATGTTTAAAATCTTATCTTCTATTTGGAGGCAGAAGTATGAGCCAGATATTTTAGAGTAGGGAGAAACACATCTACTGTTTGCCTGAGAGCAAGCTACATGAGTATTATTGTAATTGTAGCAAATACTGTTTCTCTCATGTTTTACAATATAAAATGGAATCATTGGATTCACTTCAAGTACTCTCTGCTAACTAGTGAGAAATGTCAACATACATAGCCTAGGGAACTGTGATTCACATAAAAAAGAGGTATCCCTGTTAAAGTACAATGAGGTTGGGTCTAATTCCCTAAGTGCCTGGTGAGGCTACAGCCATAAAATTGAGCATCTCAAATTCATATAAAGGCAAAAAATCCAAAAGGGTTGTCATGAGAAAGGGTGTTTTATTTTCACTTTAAAAATCATTGGAAGTTCTAACAATACTTTTCACTCTTATAAAGTCATAAATCAGATGATCTCAAAAGGCATTACAATCCCTGATGAACTTAATCTCATAATGCCTAAGAAATAGAAAGCTTCTTTAAATTATATTTTCTAGGGCTTATGGGAAACTGTTAGCTCAGCCAAGCATAAAACCAGATCTCCTTACCCGTTTGTCCATGCTTCAGTCATCGAAAAAAATGTCTAACTAATGGCTCTCATCTTCTCTTTTTATTTGCTTAATTTTCTCTTCAATGAGATATCTCTGGCCTTCTTAACAGACATCAAAAAACTGTGACCAAATAAAGCCAGCAATTAATTTGCTGGAAAACCAGACTAGTTCTCAGCTAGATCTTACTTTTTCAAGTATCTTTAGAAAAGGTTTATGCTCTAATTAAAATAAGTAACAATATATTGCAGGGAAATGTTGACTTCTTTTGTTTGTTTAAGAAGCCAAACATAATGAATTGAATCTTTATTTACTGAAAAAATTGCATGCAAATAGATCTTGTGTGACTGCCTTGAATTTGACTGCTGAGGATCTTATATAAATTGTTAACTAAGTTTCTCTTCATATTTTTTTTTTCTCTCCTTTTTCTTCTTCCCTCCCCTCTCTCATCAGTCCCTTAAGGAAAATGTTCTTTTTACCCTTCCTTTCTGGGTAAAAAGATTACATCTTTTTTATTGTAGGAATATATCTTCTTTAGCACTTCTGGAATTTCTCCTTTGTGTCTCAAATCAGCAGAATTTGAGAGCCATAATGAGAAATAGCAAGGTGAAGTTTAAAGAGAAATGCTTCAGACATAGAAACACAAGTCCCACTGTCAAAATCTTTCTATTCCCTGAGCAGCAGAATGGAAGATGGACCCTGCTAAGTTCAGAGTTGCAATATAGATCCTTTGTGGAAAATGTGAGAGACTCAAGTAAAGAAAATACACAGAGACATCAGGAAGAGGGAAGCTGACTGTGCCTAAATATAAATGCTGAGACAAAAAATCAGAAGAAAACAAATCTCTGAAAGAGGATGAAACAATATTTTTTTCTTTTAAGTAAATGAATAAAATAATAGAAATAAATTAACCAGCCCTTTGCCATTTACAGGTCAGATATGAATACTATATTCATAATAAAGATACAGTTGACCTACTATCTAAGTTACCTGAGTAATTGTTATTACTCTGTTGATGGGCTGTGGTGTAGATAGCAGATGTAATTATATGATGTACACTGTTATTTTCATTGCATCTTTCTTTCTTAAGGGATGATAGAATTTGAAAACACATATCACCAACACATTTTTACATCTCTTTGAACCTCAGTTGCTTGGGACCAGTGATTGCAATTTAGGTTAGGTGTCTGAGTTCTGTAACTCATGCAAAAGTTCCAGGAAGGAGAAAAGAGGTTTAAAAGGGACACTTATTGTAACTGCTAATCCTAATGTCAAGAAAGTACATTTTTTTTCCAGTGTGTTTGTCTCATGACTTTCTGTAAGTCATGTATATCACATTGAATAGGAATTAAATGCCATGGTTACAAAATTTGTGGTGTTTTATCTGAAAACTGAAGGCAAAATTAAAGGTTGGTGTTACTTTGGTAAGCTAGAAAATGTAGCATGTAACAGGCTGAAAAGACTGTGCATGCTCAAGGAGAGCAAATCTTTTTGCTGTGAAATCTGGGCTGTTACAATTGATATGTTACAAAGACGTTTCATTTCTGACAGATGCCAACTGATAGGTTACAGCTTTTGGTGTCCGTATCTTCATAATACCAGAAACAATCTGGTGCCTGAACAATTTTCAGTGCAAAAGAACAATAATTAATATATAATTTGGATAAAGGTAAAGATAAACACTGAGTTTCACTAGAGATCAACACAGGAGTGTTAGCCTGAACTACTGGGTTGAACGTAAAGGGAAGAAAAATACACTCTGATAGTGAAGTTTTATTTGACTGTGGAATAGTCCCCTGGGGCAGTGGTGGACCTGTATCAGACTTTCACAAGTAGCCAGGACAAAGTAGCAGAAATAAAACTATAGGAAGCAATTCTTTATTTATAAGGTGATGTGATTTATTTGCTGATTTCTCATTTCTGCCAGTGCTTTCAAGATTTCCTGGAGCTTGAGTTTACAAAAAATCTTGTCATATGCACCCTGTACTGCACATGTAGCATCCTGGTTGACTTCAGTATTCCGTATTAATCCTATCCCTAGCAGCTCCTTTGCTTCCTATTGTTCCTGAATTGTTGGCTCACTGTTTTTCACTGCTGCCTATTTGCTATTGCATTTGCTCTCCTATCCTTCTGACCTTGTCAGTCAGTGAACATTTCTGAGGAGCTAAACGGGCTTTTACAGATTTCCACTGAAGAGGCATTAGAGTAGCACCTTGTCAGAGAATGCTAGGTGGATAAAACTTACTATTTTATGATGCTATTTCTATACTTGTTTTGACACATACAGATCTTTGTCCACACAGCTGATACAAATATATACAAGCAAAAGTGATTTATATTTAATTAAAATGCTTTCTACAGCTTGACTGATCATAAAAGTCTTTCAAAAATACAGCCCCCAAATAAGGACTCTAGGGAAACATTTACAAAATGAGACAAAACCAAAAAAGCACAACACAACTGCTTAGCAAAGCAAGTTCCAATTTAATTATTCATGCCATTCCTCCATTGCATTAGTTAAGATGAGAAAGTGGGGTTGGTGATAAAGTGTTTCGCAAAAGCCTTCTAAATGTGCACTTCAAGCTTTTCATCTATTTCAGCTTCTTGTGTGAGTGAACAGAATCAGTGCTTTGAGGATAAGTGCATCCTCATCCCAGAAATTATCTTTTGATTCAACAGCCATTCAAGCTAACTCCCAACTGTAACTCTGTAATTCATTAGAGCTGTAATTTTCTCCATGATTTGTCCCAGTGCATACTTCAGAGTTTTGCTTTTTTCCCCCTTGGTTACCACTCAGTTGAAGACAATGACCTTTTTTTTTTTTTTTTTCCCCTTAAACCTTTATTCATATTTGTATGCTCATAGAAACAAACACAGAGAGTGTGAAACCACCTGTCATCTGAGTCTAATCTTCACCATATACACAACTTTATCCACATTTTCCCATAATAAAAATGAAAAGATCTACCCTCTCTATTTCATAGGTGCAGAAGAAATTTGTCAGGTAACAAATCTTTCTAAACTCAGTCTCAATTTCCCTCTTTTGACTACTGAAGAACATTACTTGTCTTTTAGTATTAAATACACAATGTCATGCTGTCCCCAACTGGCATTAGAGTTATGTCATCATTTGTTTTGAACAAGGGAAGCATGGTAGCTGTTTAAAGGTCTGAGATTACTAATCTACCATGTATAGTAGTCTGGAATTGGAAATAGAGCTGATTGATGTGTCCTGACTGAACCTTTGTTCCTCATTATACAGTGGGTTAACCATGTGATGTCAAGCACGATGCTGGAGAAGAAGAGTAGATTCACTTTTGCTCCTTATGGTATATTTTGACACTTCAAGGAGAAAACATAACTAGAAACCATATTTTTATCTCATTTGAAACAACTATGAGTTCAGTAGGGATTTACAGGACAGGAAAACAGTGAATGCTTGTAGTATTTGCAAGTGGAATAAGGCTTCCCATAGAGGAACACTGTGAGGGGAAGACAACTATTTGTTGAGAATCCAACTCTTTTTGCCCATTAAGGAAATTTATAAAGAAATGGGAAGTCTTGTTATGGTATCCTTGTAAACTGTGTTCATATAAAACTACAGAGGGCTTATGGTAAAGGGACTATACACTGAAACTGTACAAACACATTTATTTTTAAAAATGCATTTTACACCATTCCTTTATAGTTACCTATACCTATTGTATGAGTGGTAAGAGCACAATCAGCTCCTATTTTGAGACTGTAAAAGGTAGCACTCTTGAGATTCCAAGAGGTTACACCAAGCTGAGTAACTCTGTTGCAATGCACCTCCCTGTGTCCTAGTTTTCTAATTCATCTAAATAAAACAGTTATTCTCAATGAAGTTTAGGATGGATTGATGTCTGTTAAGAAGAACTTTCTATCGGCCTTAACACCGTATTGTGTTATTGCCACTCTTTGTCACTGTTTTCTTTCAGCTTCCGGGCAGTTGGCTGTTCACTGGCCTGTTGGTCTGTGGACAGCTCTAATACAAGCGTTAAGTATGAACGGAGAATGTAAAAATCTGGGTGTGGAAGGCGATGAAGAAAACTCTGGCAGGGAGAAGGTAATGAAAATAGCAGGTGTTGATGGTAGCAACATTAACGGGTCATCCAGGATGGAGAGACTAACCACCCCCTAGCTGACATCCCTTGTTTCTGTTCTATCACAAGAAATGCTGTATAGATCACGCGGATACAATCTTCTTGGTGTCATGATTGCTGGACAGGCTATTTGGGTGCACATGTGTAGTGCTGGAAGTAAGTGGGGATAAATACGTGAATGGTAGTTAGTGAAATCACTTTTGTTACAAAATGAAATTAACCTCTTCTGCTACAATATAGTTTATTGAGCTTTGCTACCTTGTTGTTACAACACTGCATCACAGTTTCCTACAAATCAATAGGTGTCAAAATACAGTAATATAGCTAGGCAGTGCACGTCATTAAGATGGAGGGCTGGGCAAAGAAATCTATCCCATAGAATTAAAGAAAATACCAGTAGCAAAGGTGTGAGTTCATCACTTAGGCTGCAACAGCATCACTAAACTGTTTCCTTTCTCCCCATGTTGAGATTTCTTCTACCTTCCATTTTCTAATAAGCAGGCACTGTGTCACACACAATCAAGTCCCATTTTGTGACTGAATGCCAAACATGCATTCTCCTAGAACTAGTGTGGAATAAGTTAAGAGTCTTAAACATCATTATATTACTATAAAAGGTTTTCATTCCCATTAAGTTTTGCCCCTCCTTTTTCAAATGTCATTTACAACAATTGAATTGTATCTTGTTAATTTGAAATAATTCATCAGAGATTGAAAATAATAATAAAAAAATGTGGCATAAGTGACACTTATTCTTTAACAGGTTTACTAGTACACGGCATTTGTCTTAATGGGCTTCAATGTATTATTGATTTTCCAATATTTCATTTGCTAAAAATAGAAAGATGATTTCTTTCATTTTTCTCATCATCTTGTCTTGTGTTATAGCTCTCTGAAACTGGAAGTGCATTATACTATGGATCTCTGTACGTTTTTATATTGTTGTGGTAGCATACAGCTTTCCTCTGCAGCTCAGACTTCTAACTTGTTGTCTTTTACTGAGCTGAATAGAATTGCTACATGGATTGGCAGAGCCATGTAGCAGATTCAAATCAGCTAGATGGAGGCTGACAGAAACAAAGATGGAATGAAGAAAGATAGGCAGCAGGGGAGGACAAATAGAAGGACTGAAGAAACATAACATCACCATCCAGCAGTGATAGCTGGGGATTCAGAGTCCCTCAATTTTCTTATTCTACAACTGATTTGCTGTGTGAATGTCTTAAAGTCCAACTAGATATTTATGGGAAAAAATCCCAGATTTTCATTTTACGCTTCTCCTTTACAATTCAGATTGGGGGGAGGGATGACCAAAATCCATGTCTCAAATGATGGGTATATTAGCCAGTTATATTTAGCTTTGCCTGTCTTTTAACTTAATATGAAGAAACACACAAGTTAAACTTGATATCCAAGGAGGCTGTAAACATGAATTCCTAAAATGCCGTTGAATATATTGGTCCTACCTGAGTAATTAAACAAGATTGGTCACTGGATCACCTGTACTTAATAGATAGCTTTTAATATTAAAAATATGAAAAAAAATACATTTAATGGCACTTAAGTTTTCATAGATACCATAGGCCAAGCTGCACATATTTTTTTTTTTTTTTTTTTTTTTTTTTTTTTTTTTTCCCATCTCATGCATGTAAGTCTTCTCTGACTTTTCGTCATCTTGGCTTTTCAGATTTATCTCAAAATGAAATCTTTTTGTCATGCAGACTCAGTCAATAAGCTGGGAAAAAACTCAATTGATATTTATATTTGTCACAATCAACCTTCTAAATAAACATCTGATAAGAAAAAGGTTAGCCAGAAGAAGACCGGAAAATGAGGAATGAAAAAGTTCCTGTTCAAACAGCGGAGGAACACATTAATCAGTCCCTTTGTGTACTTTTCCTCAGGTCTAGTGCATACCACCATCTAGTGGTTCTGAACATAATATAGAAAATGACACCTAACTTCAATATAATTTGTTTTGGTGTTTGAAACTGAAAATCCTCAAGTAAACTTTTACAGGAACCATTATCAATAATGTAACATTTCCTGCAGCGTTACGATCCATCAGAATTACATGTGAGATTGCAAACTTTTGTGGCCTTGACTAATACAGAAGTGTCCTGCAAGAATACAAGGCAATGGAGGCAGGAAATAAATATTCCCTAATCCCATTCTTCTCTCTTCTTGGCATAGAGAGCTACTGAAACAGAATATATATAATACTAATCTACAGAGGGGGGAACATCTACCTTTAATAAACAGGATTGCAAACTCATCTGAAATTAGCTCTAGTATTGTGTGAGTTGTG
This sequence comes from Podiceps cristatus, assembly GCA_000699545.1. Taxonomy (NCBI): domain Eukaryota; kingdom Metazoa; phylum Chordata; class Aves; order Podicipediformes; family Podicipedidae; genus Podiceps; species Podiceps cristatus. The sequence continues at coordinate 10,340 of JMFS01022015.1, read as the reverse complement.
TAGACAATTAGAAAAAAATTACTTTGTGTCTACATCAGAAGAATTCTTTTTCAAAAATGTTTCTGTTGTATATAATAGTAGACCTTTCTGCTGTAGTATAAGGCAGTAGGTAAAAGCAGTGTTATCATGTGGGCTCTGCAATTATGGACCTCAAGACCCACGGTAAATGTCAACTCTTTGGAATCAGGTTAACCAAAACTGCATACCTGAGCATAATTTAACGCGTATGAGTTGTGTAGATCCTGAAATTCTTTCATGATCAGTAAAGTTTTACATAACAGCAATAGATGTTCCCCTATGTAGAGGCTGTTCATCGAAGTCTGACCTTGAATTCAACAGTACAAAAGTAATCCCATTAGACCAGATGCTGAACTGTACATATGGAAGTTATGGGATAGAAGATGGGGATAAGAAAAGACTCACAGACTGGATACTGTATTTTTGTTCTATCGATCAAGTGATTTATAAGTTCTTCTTGTCAGTTCAGACTACATTGGACACTAGGAATGCCTAATTCAAGCCAGCTGGCTAGAAGAGTGGCTGGAGACATTGTTCCATGGTTAAGCTAAGCTTTCCATGTAGTCCAGAAACAGGAGTCGGCTTGGCAGGTGAAATTCCCAAACATATTGATAAGCTACATCACATCATGAAGGTGGGCAGAGCTCCAACCAATAACGAGGGAGCAGAAAATAAAGAACGAGATGAGGCTCCTGCCTCCATTGCTTTGTACTCTAGCAGGACACTTCTATATTAGTCAAGGCCACATATAAAAATAAGATGAAGGCCGAGAGGCCTCTGTCCTATCTATGTGTATATCTGTCAACCAGTTAAAAGACTACTAGATTGTTCATAACACTTACAACAAGTTCAGGCCTTCTTCCATAATATGGTGAAGTCACACAAGTTTGTTCTGAGGCATATTTATTAAGGACTTTCCTCAAACAAATGAACAAAACATTAAAAAAAAACCCACAATCCCATTTCCTAGCTCTATGTATATATTTTATCTTCTGGAACAAGTCTTACCTACAACTGTTTGTCTGTGGGAATCCTAAACTAAGGCTGGACATTCCAGCCTTTATTTCCATTAGTGGCCAATACTCCCTGTGGTGATAATGGAATCCAAAAGAAGAAGTCAGATGCTCTTGTCTGCTTTAACAGTCAGCTTTCCAGAAAGCAATTTTGGAAAGAATATTCCTTTCAATCAGGATCGCATGTAGATTTGTGAAACAAGGGTATTCTCCAGTGAAACCACTGTTCTGCATTACATTTGCCTAATATTTTGCATTTTCCACAGTAGAAGCATTCAAAGGTGCTTTGAGCAGTGCCAGATATTCTACTGCTTACTCATAAAAAGCACAGTTTAGGAAAAGTGTTATTATCGCATTTTAGCCAATATTCTCTCTCCATCTCAGATTATTTTTGGTCCTTTTCAGCACACTCAGAAGAGTTTAATATGTGATGGAAGTTCTGACAATATGCTTAGTACCTAAAACTGTTCATATTAATAGTGGCCAAAATGAACAATTTAAACTTGTTTGAACTCTTGGAAGTTTCTTACATAACACAAACTTTGGATATGTAAAAAAGAGTAATTACTAGAAGAAAATAAATTATTTTATTACCGTGTTTATCACTCATGGAAGTAATATTAAGCATACATTTTTTAGAGAGTTGAAAGAGTGAAGAAAACATAGAACTTGAGGAATGAAAAGAATATAGACAGTGGAGGAACTCTTTTTTTTTTTTTTATCTTATTAGGGAAAAAAATGAGAGGTGATCAATAATTGTGAAGTGTATTCAGTGACAGGAAAATACTGGATATTGAATCATAGAATCATAGAATCATAGAATCACAGAATGTTTTGGGTTGGAAGGGACCCCCAGAGCCCATCTAGTCCAACCCCCCTGCAGTGAGCAGGGACACCATTACCCAGATCAGGTTGCTCAGAGCCCCGTCCAACCTGGTCTTGAAGGTTTCCAGGGATGGGGCCTCCACCACCACTCTGGGCAACCCCTTCCAGTGCTTCACCACCCTCATTGTAAAGAATTTCTTCCTTACATCTAATCTAAACCTACCCTGTTTCAGCTTGAAACCATTACCCCTTGTCCCATCACCATTGTCCCTACTGAAAAGATTCTCCCCCTCTTTCCTATAGGCCCCCTTTAAGTACTGGAAGGCCGCAATCAGGTCTCCCCGCAGCCTTCTCTTCTGCAGGCTGAACAAGGCCAACTCTCTCAGCTTGTCAGACCTTGAAGAAGGTCTACAGTATAGTACAGACATATGCAGCAAGAAATTATATGTATAATTTTAAGGATTAAAATTGGAGATATGGCCTGCATCTTTAGCTGTGAGTGTTAACTAACCATTGCAAAACATTACTTTGGAAAACTACCCATTCTTCACCTCTTCAATGAAGTCACAAATTATTGGGTTACAATCAGGAGTGACTGGATGGAATTCAGTGGTCTGTTAGACAGGAGGTCCAATTCTGATGATATTTTATTGATCTTAAAAATCAATAAAGGGTTTGTAATTTTAGGCCCTAAGTATCATAAAGAAAACTAGTCATGCAAATCTGATTTGTCTGTGTTACAGTGAATCTTCATACTGAGAAAAAGCATCAGAATAACATAGTGCAAAAGGAATATTCCCTTCTGCTGCTACTTCTGCCTGCCTCCATATGGTCACAACTCTGGGGCTTGTCATGACATCCATTTCTTCGTTACATATAACAGTTCCGGATTTGTCCTGGAAATAGTTGTTTACAGCCAAACCTGATGTACTGGAATTAAGTGCAGTGTTCCCAGTTCCTAGATCCAAAATTTGTTCCTAATTAGTTCACAGCTACACCCTGACAAGATGGAAGAAGGGGTGGGGGGAAGTGCTGAGTACTTAACTTCATGCATGAAACCAAAGTATTTGCTTCTAACAATATTGCTTCAGTTTGCATCATTCCACAAGGCATGTGGAACTGCGGTTCCTTTTTCATGCCAGCAGCAAAGCAATTGCTGTCCTCTAACAACCCATCGGTAGAGTACTGGTGTATTAGATAACTCTTTACAATACAGAAAACCTCTGTATTGTCAGTGGATATCGACTGTCTCCTCCCCTCTGCTTTTTGTATGGCTACTTCAGGAGCAGTATAACGCAAGTTTGGGGTGGGGGATGCTGCAAATGCCTGCAAATGTATGATTGCTTCTGTTTAAGCCCTGCAGAAATCTATCTGTGATGCTCATAAGTAGTTATAGGGGGGAAAAAGACATTCCTAATTTCATTCCTCAGGAGAACGGGAGAGAGATGACTTCTAAAGATAATCAAATAGAGAAGGATCAGCCAATATTAGCATCTTGAATAATAACACAGAGATTGACCAAACAGATTTAAACACTTCAACACACCCTGGAAAAGAAAATCCATTTTACTGATAACAGTTATTGAACTTGAGCTATTGCAAAACATAGTTTACAGAATGAATGATTTACTGCAGCACAAGAATGGAAAATACCTTAGTATACAATCTGGAACAGTTGGATGCTCTTTTGGGGCAGATGTTGTTACCCAGCAGTTCAATGGGTATCTGTAATACTAGTCTTTATCATGGAAGTCAAAATCTGTTTCCAGCCTACTTGCCCTAATAGCCAATTAATTATTCTTGAGTGATTTCTTTTGTAAACGGTTTTGCTCTATTCTAGGCATGAAAAACGTTTGGTAATACCGTTATTCACATTCTGCTGTGCAAATGCTTCATACAAACCTATATCTACTGTCTTTTACTTAAGTGAATTAAATTCTTCTTGTTTTCCACTTAGTTTACCACACCAAAGTCAAATGGACTAGGTCAGTTCAGGGCACTTTTTACATATTTCACAATTTATTTTTTTTACTCAGTCTCTGCTAATTACACTAACTGTGTAGCATAGATAAATGTGTCAAGCATTGATCATCCTTTTTTTTAAAAAAAAAAAAAAACAACACAGAAATGCTAGACATGAAATAACTTGAACCTCCCATTGACAATTGCACCCATCTCTTCAGCATTCATCTACTTTAAAAACAAGGTATATGGCTATTTTTTAATTTAAGCAGTACCTTCTTTGGTTTTGGCCCCAGCTACATGCCACAAAGTGAGTCAACCAACAGATTTAAATAAAGAAGACTTTGCATTGGCTGCAGAAAAATATTTAAGCAAATATGGTGGCAGTAAAAATGCTTTATCTTTAGTCAGGGCAATGGGGTCATAATTCCCAAGCAGCCACCAAAGACTAAATGTACTTTGAGTTTAACAGCTGATTTCTAGTTGCCAAACCTGTAACATCTTTGCCAATTTATATTTGATTTTAACTCATAAAGAATATCACAAAATATCCCTAAAAATCCTAGCTTTTGATAAGCTAAAACTCATCTCATCGATAGCCTGTTTGCTATAACACTAGAACAAAATGAATCACCCAGTTACAGACAGAGTTTTTAATTGCACAAAACCCCTGGGTAATCGCAAATGATCGGTATGTTTGGATTAAATGGTTTCCCTGCATTTCTCAGTGGGTTTAGTCAATCCCTACAAATGCCATGACAAGGTTCCTCATTCAGAGGACACTTTTGCATAAGTTATTGATGTTTAATTTGGGGAAAAGGAGTAGTTTCATGTTTCTTCAGTTTGTACAACCATAAGGACATTTTTGGCCATTCATGAACATCTTAGGACTGAAGAGTGGTGTGGGGGTCCATCACCCCTCTGTTATGTTGTCTTGAGCCGGACACAGCAACACGAGGCACGTTTTACAGTGTTTTTCTGCTGCCTACCTCTCTTTTCTCCAACTCATTATCTTTGATCTTGGCTCAAGTTTTGCGATGTCATTTACAGTTAGTGGGAGTTAAGGTTTTTCAGCTTTCTGGAGCTTTATTGCCAAATTAATATGGCCTTACAATGTCTTCGTACATTTTGGAATTTTACCACAGATATTTAAAGAGAGCTCAGGTTAGTTTTATATAAAATGTAATGATTTCTACAGTGTATGAATCTGTGTATATAAATCTATGTGTTATATAATATACAGCTGATTAAATGATTAATAGAACTTCTGGAACACTATAATTTTGTTAGTTTTAGCATGATCTTTTGTTGTTCTTGTTGTTGTCAGTCTGGTTACACACACAAGAACAGGGATAACCCTGCCTTGTCAGGCGTTTAATTACTTTCTCATCCGTTCTTGGTTTTGAAGCTTACTGGAGCAAAGTATTGTGGGCAGCACAGCAGTCACTGTTATCGCTGTAGCTCCAAATACAGTAGTCCTGGTTCCCATTGTAATGCAATTAATCTTCTGCTTTGCACTAATGGATGAACAAGCATATTTACTGCAGCATAAAATCCTAATTATTTCCTGAAGAGATGCATAAAGGGAATTTAAATTAATGGCAAGTGACAAATGTGATAAATGTAGATAACATCTTTAAGTTCTGCATTGCAGACATTTTTTCAGTACTCACAATCCACAGGATGTGTTTTTCCCTTGTAATGAAGCTGTCTCACAGACAGATGTCTCAGGCACCCGGTAACTCCCCCTGAGGACATCCCTGCCCAACAGGCATGACTGAGTTTTGTTGCATTCACCAAGGTTGCAGACTCTGTTTCTCTGGTAAAGCGTGTGGTGTCCTCCTTTCAACCCAACTCCATTGCATTATAGTCAATGCAGTATTTCCTGTCAAAAACTCATGAATGAGGTCTTCCTCTTCCTCTCATTAAACTGTCTTTAAAATTTGAGTGTTACATAGAAATAAAGTAGATTTGGGGTTGTTTACAAAATTCTTTGCAAAGTAAGTGAGGTTGCTAGAAGACCATATGCAGCGGTCAATCTAGCAATGTGAACTTTAACAACATAGTACCAAATATTTGCTATATCTCCAGAGAAGACTAACCTAAAATTTCATCTGCAAGGCTTCCAAGGACCTTCACTACATGACGTACAATTCTGTCTCATTCACGGAGCACAGACATATTCTGGGACCTGGAAACAGAAAATGTCTTCTGCTTCTCCAGATCCATCAAGGTCTTTCTTACTTGACTTGACAAAACACCTCTCATTTGTATGTCATGCAGGTTCTGAATTCTTTTCAGGGCAAATGTATTTATTCACTACTTTGTTTCAGCAAAGCAGCGAAAAGCCTGTTAATGAATGTTAAAGCTACATCCCTTGACAAAACAAGGGTAGTATCTAGTCTGTGCAGCTGTACTAATGCTCTCATAAAAATCATATTATTTTTGGTGGGGATAACAGCTTTCAAATTTTTCATATTGTTCCCATTCAGATTTTTCTCTGTAGTTATTCCCATCTCCTTTCATTCGGCCTAAAGTAGCATTTGAGATATCCGTGACCCTAGAGCTTCACATAGGTTTCCTTTTTTCCCAGTACCCATTGATTTTTTTTCCTCACTCTCTTAGCTCCCCTTGCCTCCTGATACTGCAGTTCCGTGTCATCTTTGTTGCTTCCCAGTTCTTCTGTCTTTTCTGCCCGGCCACAATACTGCTCTATCTTGCCCACTGCTGTTATCAGCTCCTGACAACTCCTTTCTCAAGTGTGCATTAGATTTAGATAATCATACAGCAGGGACTCCAAAAGTGCTGCAAATTAGATTTGAAGGAATATATTCAAAAGAGCTCTCTCTCCATACCAAGGTGAATATTAGGAGAAACTAGGACAACTAAATGTTTACCACTCCCTGAAAATAAATGGTACAGGCAGCAGAACAAAAATGCAGACAGACACAGAAGAAAATCAGTGTCATGTACCAGTAGAACAAATAAACTAAACCCCCAGATTTTAATCAGAATATATTTAGTTGTCATAGAACCTTGTTAGAGACATTCAGGCTGCTACCTGTTAGCAGTTAACTTCTGCCCTGAAGTACGAAGGATTATATAGTTGTAAATTTTTATCATGTCTAGGTTCTCATTATCCATGTAAATGTATAATTCTTTATTAATTCCACTTAAGCTCTTAACCTCAATTATATCCTGTGGCAGAAAGTTCCACAGGTTAATTATGCATCATGTTTAAAAAAGTTCTCCTTTCATCAGCTTTATATTTATGTCTTAATATTACTTTCTTTATGACCTTATTACAATTTATGTAGTTTCCTAGAAATTGCCTTTCTTGTACTCTACCTCTGTTTTTTTTCTTTTCTCAAGAGTAGAAAAGTTTGACAGATTATCTTTTTTCATTATTTTAAACAAAACAGCTCTAAAATAATTAAAATATGTAAGACCAATATATTTTTTTTCTTTGACCTGAGGATTACCTAATAAAATACCTTCCATCATTTTATTTGAGAAATAGAACTCATCCAGAATGTCATCATGCAATAAAATGTAATTTCTGAAACAGACACTTTGTGTAGAGGAAATAACTCTTCACTCAAACTCTTGTGCTTGTTAGAAAACTTGAAATTGTGCTAATTATTTTTTTTTTCAAGCTGAACCTGCAAATTATGAGACAAATAACAATAAAATCACATGTCTAACCAAAACAAAAGAACATGAATGCTATTAACGGAGAACTAAACTGTTAAAAACATTTAGTTGGGCCATGGAAATGTATTTCTCAGGCTATATTTTCCAAATTTAGAAACACTTAATGCACAAAGGTAAACCCTGTGGAGAAAAACTTTATGGAAGTAGTATCTTTTCAAACTTTTTTAAGTATTAGGTAGAGCCATATACATAACCTGCTGTCTTTTGCAGAGTCAGTGATGGATATATTCAGTGTATTGGAAAAGTATGTTCCAGAGATGAGAAATCAATGTCACCAAAATTTGATTAACTTTCTAGTCCTCTGTTTCCTAATTCTCATCTTCAGAAAAGCATATCAAAGGAAATATTCTGATATATTTCATGATTTAATCCACTTTTGCCTGATGAATTAATTCAAATTTTTTTCTCAGTCTTTCCATATTATCTCTGCTATGTTATAGCTGATGAAATATTGTGATGGAGCAAGCACAAGATTGACCATAAAAACATCATCTACAACAAAATTGTTCTTTGTGTTTCTTCAGGCCCATATGTAGTTCCAGTAGACACAACAGGGAAGTTTTTATTATTTATGAGACCTGCAGGTCCAATAAAGCTGTGCAAGAGATGTTAAATTCTTCTTTGCTTTGTTTACCCTGAGCAGAAAATGGAAGTTCCATTTTGTTTGACCGACTTCGTTCCTAGGTCAAAACTCTGTAAAAGGGCTGGTGGAATTTCACTTTGCCAAGGAAAACAACATTTGCTGAATGATTTGGAGTGTGACATCAGGATGACACTTTCCTCCATCAAGCCCACCTCAACGTCTTTAGGGTACTCTAAAAATTTGGGGAGGTAAAGAGAAGCAGTATGGAGAGGTAGCTCTTGTGACCTTCATCTTTTATCTACATAAAGGAATAACACTTCCTCACTTTTGAACTAGTCCCATTTGATCTGGAACTGTGGGAAGAATTAACCTGGAAGCTCACTGGCCCACCACTTCTGTGAGTAACACATCAAAGAAGAGTTTCGTTTCAGTTCTTCAGCCTTGTCAGTTCTACATTTACAGAAATATAGGAAAATAAATCTTTAAAAATGCACTGAGACTTGAGTTTCATGAATCCATTTTACTGGCACAAGTTCAATGGACTGAGTTTTATGAAAACTTCAAGAAGAATGAAAATGGATGGGAAGGTTCATTATTAATACATCTTTCTGTGTAGCTTTTCCCAGTCTCTGTAGCCTCTGCTACACAAAAATCCTGAACAATTAGTAGGATTTCTGAGATGTGGTGACCTTCTTCCTTTTGTGTCTACTCTATACAATTGCAAGTGAATTCTGGAACGTCATCAGCTTCATAGCTCATAGTTATTTCAGCACAAATGCTCAAAGAGTAAGTACCATGCCTCATGGTATAGTGCCTAATTGTGGATGATTCATTAAATCTCGCTTGGTAAAAATAATAGGAAGTGCAATGCATCTCATTTGGTAAAATTTAGAGTAGGCTTAGTACAATTTAAGCCTGGCCCATGTATAAAGTAAAAATATTTCTTAAATGTAGGGTAATATCAGTAATTCTCTGGTGGATTTGTGGAACTGTAGGCACAAGGAAGTCATCTGTCCTCCCTAAAGTCAGTCTCAGAGATGATGACAGACCTGGGAATGGAACCAAGTTTTCTGATGTGTGATTCTTGTGACAGTATTGCCCACTTTCCTTGCATGCTCCATGGTGATCTCAGGCTTTTGGTGTTCAAAGAATAGTGGGTGAGACCTTTCAAACTGCAATTACACCTAGAATAGAGTGCTGAAAATACATGACACTTTCTTGGTAATATGTCTCCAATTACTAATTGTAAGAAATGCTGCTGTACAGGAATAAAAAATTCAATTTAAAAGAAATTTGTCATGATAAAGTTTGTTTTCTTCTTACTTCTAGTAATATAAGCTTTAACATGAAAGGTCACTTCAATATTAAAAGAAAAGAGAAATATCCTGTTCTAAAAAGATTAAATGAAACAATTTCCCTTATGAAGAAGCCTTTTTCACTTTTCCTTAAGAAAATGCCAGTCAAATTGACATGTCCATGTTAAAGGTTTTCTTTTTTCACAAAAATCTATTTTCTAGAAGAAAAAGAAAACAGTTTCACCAGTTCTAATAAAGATTTTGTGTTTGAGACTTGAATAGAAAATTCAATAATTCACAAGGTAAAATAAGATTTAGTTAATTCTAGCTTAGTGGTTGTACCCTTCAAATCTAATGGGAGGAAACTTGTTCAGTCACACAGTCAGAAGACAATTCAAAGCTACTCTATCAGATATGTACATAGATGAGGAGGAACTGCTTTGTACAGGTTTGTTTTCTGACCATAAAAATATGCTTTAAAACTACTGTCCAGTACACTGGGCAGTTACCTGTTGCAGCACTCATCAGTTACAGCTGAACATGAAAGGTTGCTATAGACTAGGGGTGTCAGAATAAGCTCATTTCAGATGGTGGTTTTTAAATAATGCTCAGATTGTGCTACATGATGCTCTGTAGCATGATATAAAGGAACAAATGGAAAGTATTCATTATTCGTCTTAACAGAGTGAAAGTGAATGCAAGCCATGATAGACCATATTGTCACGTACAAAATCTTTCTTTACTGTTAAGTGAAGATTTGCCATGGCTCATTATGCATCCGCCTGCATTGAGGGACAGCTGTGTATTGTGGCACAGGTCATAGTGCTGGGCCTTTGGTCATCCACAGCTGGAGCTGTTGGTCCTGGCTAGAGCACGCAATGGTTGTTGGGTTTGGTTTGGTTTTTTTGTTTAGTTTTTTTTTTTTTTTCG